>JASDAP010000151.1:190000-212500 GCA_031216635.1 Dissostichus eleginoides | reverse complement strand
GAAAGTGAAGTACATATACTCAAGTAATGTTCATAAGTACATTTTAAAGGAGCTTGTAGTCAACTTTTAAAGGTCACCTATTATGCAAAATCCACTTCTTCATGTCTCTTCTACATCAACATGTGTCCCCTCTGTGGAAAGAGACTCTGAAAGTTTCAGGAACAAAGATTCTCTCTCTTTTTGTCCTGATCCATTTATATAAAAACCTGTCTGAAAATGAGCTGATCAGATTTTGGTCACTTTATGATGTCATAACGATGTTTTGGCTTGTGTAACCATTAGCCAATCATCAACCAAGGTAACCCCCCCACCTTATCACCTGAATCTCCTCCTAGAGCACCATTGTGTTCTTTTTAACCAAATATCTCTCAGAGGGGCGTGGGGAGGGGCTCCTTATTTTCATCTAAAGTAACAGACAGAGAATCAGCACTTTGGAAACAGGGCTGAAACAGAGGGGATTATGGGATGCTGCAATGATCTGTTTGGTGTTTGGAGCCAAACACTTCAGAGACATGTTCTGTATATATCTGAGACCTGTAATATATTGATGAAAAACAGTATAATAGGGGACCTTTAAGAAGAAAATATTGCACTTTTTACACACATTTGATCAGATTAGTGACCCTATTATGCTTTTTGGGTGTTTGTCTCTTTCCTGTAGTGTGTTATAAAGGTTTTTGTGCATGTAAATGGTCTGCAAAGGCTAAATTACCTCCAGAGGGAATCCCCCATGACTTAAACGCCTCCATTGGACTCCTTTGCTTTCTTCAGGCTAAAAACGTTACTTTTTTCAGCTGCTTACCCAGAAGCCTTTTAACTTGTTTTAGCACCTACTGTATTTACAATGTTATTTTTAAACTATTCTGCATCTCGTTTTTTATGAATCTGTTATTCCATTATGTTTATTTATTGTGTTCCTTTCTGTTGTCTTATTATTAACTGTTAATGATGATGTAAAGCACTTTGAATTGCCTCCTGAAAATGTGTTATTTAAATAAACGTACCTTAACTTACCTGACCTTCGGGAACAAAATGACGTCACTCTGTAACACTCGCGCTGCTATTGGCTAGCACTCCAACACATTGTAGGTGATAGGCTAAGGGGCGTGTGCTCTATTTTACAGAGGAGTGTATTCACTGCAGTGGTGAGAACTACAGAGGGAAAATCACCACGACAGAAAACGGCTACACCTGCCAACACTGGGACTCCCAGAAACCTCACAACCACGGCTACAACCCCAGCGCGTAAGACCACAAACAATAACAATTTATCAATCCACCACAAGCAGGATTCATTATATTTACCTTTGTGTAAAAAGAGGAGAAGTCTTTGGGTTGTTATGATGCAGAACCGGCCTTACGTGCATGAAGCCTGTTGCACAAACTTAAGTATTTCTGTGTATATAAGTATTTTTATATCATGTTTTTGTATTTTCCTAATTCAAAATAAAGCAACTTTGATAACAATACATTTCCCCCAGGGATAAATAAAGTATTTTGATTTTAATAATATGATTTTCTTGTTACCATTGCAAGATCTGTAGCCTTAGCATTTTTGGCTGTAACATTTTGTATATTTATTATAATTATAAGTTAATGTCTCCGCTCTCAAAGTGCCCTTTTAGTTAATAAATGCATTGAGGAAATAAAGCAAATATGTTTTGTCCGAACACATATTCTCACTGTTCGATGATTTATGCTTTTCTTAGTCTTCCAGAGAAGTATCTCGAGGAGAATTACTGCAGGAACCCGGATGGAGACCCCAAACCCTGGTGCTTCACCACCAGCCCGTCCAAACGCTGGGACTTCTGCTCCATTCCCCGCTGCAGTAAGTCCAAATATTTGCCTTGACTTCTGTTAAGCATTGTGACACCTTCAATGCATGGTTTAACACTTCAATCAGGAGAGACGGTTTTGATGTAAGAGTACATATTTATTGCCAGGAATACAAAAATGAATGTAATGGAGTGTTGGCGATTAGGCCCCGTTGTGCAGGAGTATCATTCGGGAGGGGAGAATGGATAGTTGGGTTCGGTCTGAAGGGGAGTGGCTTAGCTTGACCCTGGATTCACAGGGAGGTGAAAAGGGGTGGAGGAGGGTTGCGTCGAGTCACCTGAAATGACAGCTGTCAGAGGGAAGAGCAGATTTAAAAGCTATGATAGGCTTGTGAGAATAGAGCGAAGTGATTGGTTAAGCTGGGGAGTGACGCCCCTGATCACTTATTGAGAGGAGAGAGAGTAGTAACATAGACATATTAAATGAGTGAGAAAAGAAGGTCTTCCTGGTTGAACTTGAGATGAGCTCCATATGTACAAGCATTAAGAAATGTATATAAATAGGTAAACTCACCTTTTAACATGTTGAGGTGCCATTGAGCAAGGTGTTTAGTCGCTGACCCAACTGTGCAACCTGAGGAACAAAAGGAAATACCGTTAAAAAAAGTTTATACTGTGCATATATTACTTTTATATGAATATTTCACAATTAAAATGTAAAACATACTGTAGTAGATCATTGTATTTATTGCACAGAAGTACATGATAGTATGAGTTGCTCAACCTGCAGCTTAAAGACTTGTAGCATAATACAACATCCCCTAATTGTTGATTATCAGGTTAGGTATACATGTCAACGATAGTCTGCAATATATACTTGAAGTAGAAACACAAAAATAATCATGAACTAAACTACTTTTATAAAATGTACCTCCGTTTGTGTCATGGTCTGTCTTTCTGTTTCCTGTTTATTTTGAAAAACACTTCACCCCTTTGTGATTTCCCGCCTGTTTTTTTCACACTTTAGTGTTTTAAGTCTCATTGTAATTTGCAGAGATGGCAAAAGTACCCACATCCTTTACTCAAGTAGAAGTACAGATACTCGTGTTTAAAAATACTCTGGTGAAAGTAGAAGTACTGACTAAACTTCTTTACTCAAGTAAAAGTAAAGAGGCTTTGAAATGTACTTAAGTAAAAAGTACCCATAACTAGCAGCTGTTTTAAAGAGTACCTGACCTCCCTTTATATTAATAGAACAATAATGTCATTGTTAGCTAATGAATGTTTCCATGCTGAACAACGGCAACATGACAACGTTTTCATTGGTCCCTCTTCTTTAGAGAAGACCAGGAAATGATGGATACACGGATCGTGTTCAAATCAATAGGCACGCAATGACTCTAAATAATAATGATCACGCCACCAAACACACATTCAAACTAAAGGAACCAGCCTGTTTGGAAAATGGAAGAAGTAGAAAGTACAGGTATTTGAGTTCAAAATGTAAGAAGTAAAAGTAAAAAATCGTCCGAAAAATAAGTAGTGGAGTAAAGTACTGATACCAGAAAATGTACTTAATAACAGTAACAAAGTATTTGTACTACACTACTTCCCACCTCTGGTAATTTGGCATTATTAAAAACATTGCCATAACTTACGTTGTTTGTTCCCCTGTGAGATCTATAACTGAACTTCCTATTTTCAGCGTCCGAGCCCCCCACCATCATCCCGGAGCTGAGCTGTGCCACCGGGGAGGGAGAGTCGTACCGCGGCACCATCTCAGTGACCGAGTCCGGGAAAGAGTGCCAGAGCTGGTCCGTTCAGACTCCATGGAAACACAACCGCTCCCCAGAAAACTACCCCTGCAAGTAAGAACAAATACATCATATATTAACGATGGGCTTATTCAGTGGTGGAAAGTATTTTTATATTTTTTTAATTTTATTATTAATATTTAAACTTCTTTTGGTAATTGTATTAATTATAATCCAGCGAAATAATAATACTTTTTCCCCCAAAAAATCACCATTCTGCATAATGACTTCTTTTAGTTTATTTTAATATAGATTTATACTTACTACTACTAATACTACAATTTTTAATGCCAGACTTAAAGACTATTTATACTGTGTTATTATTACTTTTTCTAAGATATATTTTATTGTTTTAGTTAGTTACCTTTTTTCATGATTATTTCTGCGTTTTTTTTCCGTCAGAGGCCTGGATAGCAACTACTGTCGTAACCCGGACAACGAGAGGATGCCCTGGTGCTACACCACCAACGCTGAGACCCGCTGGGAGTACTGCAAGGTGCCGAGCTGTGGAGACGCAGCCGGACCAGGTATAACTCTCATTAATGATTATATTAATAATGACCAGAGACGGCAAAAGTACCCACATCCTTTACTCAAGTAGAAGTACAGATACTCGTGTTTAAAAAGACTCTGGTAAAAGTAGAAGTACTGACTAAACTTCTTTACTCAAGTCAAAGTAAAGAAGTATGGGCTTTGAAATGTACTTAAGTAAAAAGTACCCATAACTACCAGCTGTTTTAAAGAGTACCTGACCTCCCTTTATATTAATAGATCAATAATGTCATTGTTAGCTAATGAATGTTTCCATGCTGAACAACGGCAACATGACAACGTTTTCATTGGTCCCTCTTCTTTAGAGGAGACCAGGAAATGATGGATACACGGATCGTGTTCAAATCAATAGGCACGCAATGACTCTAAATAATAATGATCACGCCACCAAACACACATTCAAACTAAAGGAACCAGCCTGTTTGGAAAATGGAAGAAGTAGAAAGTAAAAAGTCGTCAGAAAATAGTAAAGTACTGATAACAGAAAAATGTACTTAAGTACAGTAACGAAGTGTTTGTACTCCACTACTTCCCACCTCTGATCATGACCACAAATACCACAACTTCTAACTGTACTCTGACAGATAGAAAAAACCAACAAATGGGCCTGGAATATTGAAATAATGACTTTTAAGAAATGCAAAACGCTGTATAAAAATGCATTCCTGTGTCTCGCTGCAGATGAGCCAGTGATCCCCGTGGAGGAGGAGGATTGTTACGAGGGAGACGGGACGAGTTACAGAGGAGTGACGACAGAGACCATCAGCGGGAAAAGATGTCAGCGCTGGAGCGCCATGACGCCTCACAGCCACAAGAAAACTCCACAGATCTTCCCCCAAGCGTGAGCATCAAAAAGCAGCTCCTGCCAGCCTTATTCTTTATTGTGGATTTATGAAATAGTATACCCTGGCTAATTATCGCGGTATAATTGCCAGACTATATAAGTATTGCTTTTACTGTATATAAGTGCAAATAAGAGTAGCTTAAAGGTCCCATCATATGCTTTTCTGGTGGTTATTACCCGTCCCCTTGTGTGTTATGTAGCTTTTTCTGCATGTAAACGGTCTGCAGAGTCATAAACCCTCAAAGTACACCCTGTAGCGAGTAAAACTCTAACACAGAAAAGACCTGTCTATGCTGCCCCAGAACGCCTCGTTGGAGATTTCTCTTTTTCCATTTTTTCCTTCCGGGTCCTATTGACGTAACGAAGTCCAAATGGACCAATTGGTCCAAATGGACCAATCCGCGGAGCTCCGCACACACACACACACACACACACTCACTCAGCCTTATCTTTTCTCAGCCGCGGTGCTCCGTGGAGCTCCGCACACACACACACTCACTCAGCCTTATCTTTTATCAGCCGCGTTGCTGCGCGGAGCTCCGTACACACGCACACACACACACAGGCTGTGGGTGTGTGTGTGTGTGCTCAGGCTGAGCTCCGCGGTGTCTCGCAGACCCCACGCAGCCACCAGGAAACGACACAAGTAATCCAGCTCACACTGTCCGCTCCTCGAGCCACAAAGGGCGGAACAGCGAGCTCCGCAACGTCCCGCCAACACGGCACCCAGACCCCACGCAGCATTCTCATCTGCTTGTCATTACTGGTGTCATTTCCTGGTTGCTAACAAACGCCATTGTAACACATAATCACTGATGTTCCGCTGTAACGGTGGTGGACTCATCAGAACAGAGTGGGCGAGCTGACCAATCAGAGCATAGTGGGCTCATAGGGAGGGGGCGGGCAGGAGCTCCAACAAGGCGTGCAGGACAGAGAGTGAATACACATACTATACAGAGATGCTGTATGAGAAACCAATGTGAGTTTGGAAAATTGCACAATTTAAATCTATTCTAGTAGACCTCAACAATGGAATTATGATCAGTAGAAATGGCCATGACATGGGACCTTTAAGTTATTATTAGCAGTTTGTTGCATTATAGCAATAACATACAAGATCCAATATATATGTATAAATAAAAAACAAAAACCCACATGGATCTTTAGTTCCTTTCCTGGTTTTAATCTAGTATGTGAAATATAAAACCTCATAGGATACTGGATGAATAGAATAGATTATAGAATAGAACATATCTTTATTGTCATCATACAAAGTACAACAACATTTCTTTGGCAACTCTCACTGCAGTAAAAAATAGACACAATAAATAAATAAATAAGGGTGCAAAGCAGAGGAAGTAGCGATGACAGTGCAACGAGATCAAATTCAATGTAAATGTGCATATTTACACTTACAGTCTAAATATATATTGGTAAAATAGCCATAAGTATTTCTAAATAGTAGTGGTTGCAGTCTTTGAGTGTGTGTGTGTGTGTGTGTGTGTGTGTGTGTGTGTGTGTGTGTGTGTGTGTGTGTGTGTGTGTGTGTTCAGTTGTTGCTCGCTGTACTAAGGGTCTCAGGTCTTCTTCCAAAGGGACCTGAGGAGGAATCTGTGCAGGAACCCTGACGGGGACCGGGCCCCCTGGTGCTACACTACAGACCCTAGTGTCCGCTGGGAGTACTGCAACCTGGAGAAATGCGTCATCAAACCTTCAGAAGAAGCAACTCCCACCCAATCTGCAAACCCCCTGGTCCCCACCCCGGACCCCACACAGAAAGGTACATTATTAAACTTTACAGGTCACCTATTATGCAAAATCCACTTTTTCACGTCTTTGATAAATCAACATGTGTCCCCACTTCTCCATGTCTCTTCTACATCAACATGTGTCCCCTCTTCTTCATGTCTCTTCTACATCAACATGTGTCCCCTCTGTGTAAAGAGACTCTGAAAGTTTCAGGAACAAAGATTCTCTCTCTTTTTGTCCTGATCCATTTCTATAAAAACCTGTCTGAAAATGAGCTGATCAGATTTTGGCCACTTTATGATGTCATAACGATGTTTTGGCTTGTGTAACCATTAGCCAATCACCAACCAAGGTAACCCCCCCCCACCTTATCACCTGAATCTCCTCCTAGAGCACCATTGAGTTCTTTTTAACCAAATATCTCTCAGAGGGGCGTGGGGAGGGGCTCCTTATTTTCATCTAAAGTAACAGACAGAGAATCAGCACTTTGGAAACAGAGCTGAAACAGAGGGGATTATGGGATGCTGCAATGATCTGTTTGGTGTTTGGAGCCAATCACTTCAGAGACATGTTTTGTATATATCTGAGACATATGATATATTGATGATAAACAGTATAATAGGGGACCTTTAAGATAAGAAGATAAGAAGTAGTTTATTGATCCCAATTTAGGACATTTCTTCCGTTGCAGCAGCATAAAAAAGACAAGGCATTGTACATTGGAGAAATGAAAAGACTAGAAATAAACAATCCAAAATGTAAATGTCTCAAATAGAAATATAATAGCATTAAAAAGGTAAAAAATCTACATGTGGAAATACAAATTAACCTTGTTTGTCACGTTTTTACCCTGTTTTTATTCCTAATTCTCTGCTTGTTGCTGGGTCAGACTGTAAAACCGGAAATGGAGACATATACCGGGGCGTGACCTCCATCACCGTGCTGGGAGTGACCTGCCAGGCCTGGAGCGCCCAGAGCCCCCAGCAACACAACAGCTTCACCCCACAAACACACCCCACCAAAGGGCTGGAGGAAAATGTAAGTGTGTGTGTGTGTGTGTGTGTGTGTGTGTGTGTGTGTGTGTGTGTGTGTGTGGTGTGTTACCAGGTGAACCATTTTGCTCAATTTACAGCGCGTTTTAGATGGAGTGGAGACACAAAATCACCCAGCATTCAAATATTTTTCAGGAAATCCTTCATAGATTTATCGTGTGTGTGGGTGTGTGTGTGTGTGTGTGTGGGTGTGTGTGTGTGTGTGTGTATGTGTGTGTGTGTGTGTGTGTGTGTGTGTGTGGGTCTGGGGATGGCAGTATGTAAATGTTTGTGTAAGTAGGGATGCAGGATGAACTGTAATGTAAATCTTTTTATCATCAACCAAGTTTTGTTTCCACCTTTTTTTGTGTTTTTGTGTGTTAAGGTTAGAAAAAAAAAAATCATAAAATGTGTTTCTATTTGATTGATTCCCTCTTTGTTTTTCATTGTTAGAGCTGCAGAAACCCAGATGGAGATGTGAACGGACCGTGGTGCTACACGACTGACAGGAACAAGAAATGGGACTACTGTCAGATCCCCGACTGTGGTATGTAAACAATATTTGTGTACAATATAACAGCAAGATTGTAACTACTATACCTATGTGTTCTGACCCATGACAATATCAGTTGTCCAGAGTAACATATCAAGAATAATATTGGATGAGCCATTCAGTTTGTTACAAGCAGAGGATGAATCTTACTGATTTTAGTAATCCTCTTAACTTAACATAAACAGTCTATATATATAATTAATTTCCGACGGATGCAGTGACATGAAGCTGCCAAATTGTTGTCCTCTTGTTTGAATTCTTGACTGTAAACTCTCTCTTTGCAGCTGGAATGAATTGCGGGACGCCGGTCACCAAACCGAAGCGTTGTTTTGGTCGGATTGTGGGCGGCTGCGTGTCCAAAGCTCACTCCTGGCCGTGGCAGATCAGCCTCCGCACCAGGTGAGTCAAAACAACACTGAAGTATTATTCAAAGTGATGTACAACATTTGTCAGAATATGATAAAGATTGGCTCATACGACAGCTTGTGTAAAAGGAGAAACCAGTCGTCTCTGGCTCATATAATTAAGTACTAAACACATTTCTTTGTATTATATTTTGTGCTTTTTACTTAAGATGTCTGTAAAAATCCACGTATTTGTCCACAAACAAAATCGTATAGGGTTTAAGGTGTGTTATATTATCTGATATCAAAAAAGGCCATATTATATCTGTCTTTTTCCTACTTTAACACATTTCTGTATTTATTTTCTCTCTGACAGCTCAGGAATTCATTTCTGTGGAGGAACTCTGGTCCACCCTCAGTGGGTTCTGACTGCTGCTCACTGCCTGGAGAGGTCAGAGAACATTCATTAAAAAATATTTAAAGACTAAATCAGGGGTTTCCAAACTACGGCCCGGGGCCATTTTGAATCGGCCCTCAGCTAATTCAAAAAGTATAATGACTTAAGTATAATAAACTTCTGCTTGTCTTATCAAATATATATGTTCAAATATATGACAGTATTCATGTGTCAATAAGCCCAATTTTCAAATAAATTCAGTCAATTAAAGTTGAAAACATCTTTTAACAAATCTAAGTTGATAAGAAAAAAGTCCAATAACTATTCACATAACAACCTTAAAATAGACCCTTCATATTTCCTCTTATGATGATCAATCTGAGGTTTCTGTTTTAAGGAATGAGCTGCCGACAAAGTAAACCCTCTGGAGAGCTGGGATGTAGGCTGTTTTTTCTAACAGCATTTTCAAGTATCAAGAATAATTTACCTACATTGGATTGATTTTGCTTACTTATAACTGAACTTATGAGGCGATGTATGTACCTCTAGTGAGAGGCCCAGCTCTTCGTATATTTTTCTGTATGTGGCCCTAGGTGAAAAAAGTTTGGACACCCCTGGACTAAATCCTTCAACCCCACAATGATTGGATTACTGAATGTTTATCAATGTGTTGTTCAGGTCAAAGCGCCCTTCAGCCTATAAGGTGCTGATGGGCGTTCACACAGAGCGAGCCAACGAGGCGTCCAAACAGGACAGGAACCTGGAGAAACTGATCCTCGGACCCAACGGAGCGGACATCGCTCTGCTGAAGCTGCAGACGTGAGTCTATCCTCGTAATAATTAATATTACTAGTTATAGCATTACTTAGGAGTTAATTTACTCAAATGTGGTGTTTAACATTACATTATATATCATTTAACTTGTGATTTCAACCAAAGCCACTTACTTAAAAGTGGAATAAAGCATAAGGATACAAACTCAGATTACCAAGTGCAATATCTTTAAATAATCCGAAGCTTTTTAAGGTCTTTATACAGAAATGAGAAGCTATTTTTATGATATTGGCCAAGGTGTAATAGATGTGTTTTCTGAGATGTGTTTGAATATATTTCCAAAACTGAAATCTGAACATTGGATGAAGCTAGGTTCAACATCCTTGTTTGTTTCTAATTAAATTAATTGTTTTGCAGCTTGAATATATTTTTCTGTCCGTCCATCAATAAGAAAATATTGTTAATTAAACTTTATCTGAAATAACCCCTCATTTTTTTACCAATGATTTTCAATGACTTCTCCATGACCCTACCTAATTTTCCATGACCAAAAAAATTACTCTTTTTCAACGGTACCACTGAAAATTGTTTATTTTAACATGGAACAGGAAAATAAGGTCTGAAACATGTTGTGCCTATCTAAAACAAATCAAATAGGCTTACTAGCTTCTACACGCTAAAGCAACTAAAATCTCTCACCAGCAAAATACCTCGTCAGTTAAATGCCATTTTACGTTTCATTACTATACGATACACTATGTATTATCATTATAGTATTACTATTTCGGCGATTAGATAAAATATAAATTATATTTGATGCAACTTTAGTTACATTTCCATAACTTTGGGAAAAATATTGTTTTCCATAACTTTTCCAGGGCCTGGAATTAGCATTTTGAATATCCATGACTTTTCCAGGTTTTTAATGACCGCAAGAACCCTGTGAAACAGATAAGTCTGATTTATTTAAGTGCTACTATAGGAGAGATTTCTGGCTCACAGTATAAATAAAGAAAACAATGAATTTAGGAAAACCTTTAAAGGTACATATATTGTACTACAAAGTTGTTGTTATGAGCTCCCCCTTTACCAGCTATGGCAATAATACACATTGATGCTTTAATAATAACATTATTCTGTAGTGGACCGTACTGCATGATGACTATATTTTCTACTTGTTACACTGTAGTATTGCTATGTTTCACTTCTTCCTCCTGTGTTGTGTGTTTTCAGCCCTGCAATAATGAATGACAAAGTGCTGCCGGTGTGTCTGCCAGAGAAGGACTTCGTCGTTGCCAGTGGAACCGAGTGCTATGTGACCGGATGGGGAGAAACTCAAGGTACTGCTAAAGTCTATTTAAACGTTTTTATGCTGTGATGTCTTTTAGTAAGTTAGAAAATAGGTTGTTTGTAAAGAGAGGGACGTTTTGGTTGACCGGGAGTGAATGTTTAATGTAAATAACGTCCTTACTATAGTAAAAAAAAACAAGGATTTCTCACTCATGATACTTTTATTGCCTTAAGTCTAAAATAAATAAGAGAAATGCTCCAAAAATTCAAATAAAAGTTCGAGTGATTCTCTCCAAGTTTGCTCTTCAGATTATTTAATACAAAGACTGATATCCAAAAAATGTTTACAGCCTTTTCATCGTCAGTTTTGAAGGAAATGATGCCAAAGTTGTTATCAGACAAACTATAGAGTGTGTGTGTGTGTGTGTGTGTGTGTGCGTGTGTGTGTGTGTGTGTGTGTTTCAGGGACGGGGGGTGAGGGCGTTCTGAAGGAAACGGGTTTCCCTGTGATCGAGAATAAGATCTGTAACCGTCCCTCGTACCTGAACGGTCGAGTCAAAGATCATGAGATGTGTGCCGGAAACATCGAGGGGGGGACTGACAGCTGCCAGGTATGATTGAAAAACATAAAAAAGCACATGGGAATCAATTTAGTGTTGTGCATTGCTGTCTTTTTAATAATGTTATGTTATGTTAATTTACAAGAAAATAACTAAGATTTAAAATGTAACTTTACACTAAAAACGTAATTGTTCTCTGAGATTAAAGTTAATCCAAATGTATATTTGGAAGACATATCCTAACATGGTAATGTTATATGTAGCGTGTTTATCACCATGTTTTACGGCCGTTAAATAGATATTTCCCCCCCCCCCACCTGCAGGGTGACAGCGGCGGCCCCCTGGTGTGTCACTCTCAGAACCGGTACATCCTGCAGGGCGTCACCTCCTGGGGTCTCGGCTGCGCCAACGCCATGAAGCCCGGCGTCTACGCCCGAGTCTCCAAGTTTGTGGACTGGATCGACAGAACCATCAAAGCCAACTAAAGAACATCCAGCAAATACGGAAGAGAAACAACAGCATCGGTCGCACAAAAAGTGACTTTTCATCGTGCTTTTTGAAGATACGTTAACATGTTCGTACTGTTCTGCTCCAACAGAGTTTGTAGTCGGAGATTATCGGTTTTAAAAGACGTGTTTTATTTCCTGTGGTGGAAAAATATAATAAGCAAAGGATGGGATGTGAAGCTGTGATTCTGTGTAAGAGCTGAAAAATAAAACCTAATACAAAGGGAATTGTCAAATCATGGTTTATAGATAGTTAAATAAAACAAAAACTGTTCCTTTTTTTGGCGTAATGTTAATAAATCTACACACACACACATTCACACACACACACACACACACACAGCGTCAAACAGTTGTTGAGTCCTTGTTGTTTGTCAGGTCGGATTTTAGAGGCTTCTTCAGTTGTTGGTTCTCCGTGACATCCGTCTTTTTCCTGGGAGCAAAAACACAAATCATATTAAATTAAAAACAAAATAATAACACTGTTTTAATTTCTACATTTTGAATCAAGGATTTCAATGTTAGAAAGAAGAATCCCTCATTCGGGTTGTATTACATTCAGATCCTCTTTCTCACAATTATTGGAAGAAAATAAATCATATACATGTAATCCCTCTTTAAATGTAATTTTTAAAATAGTTAAATTAATAAAATGACAACGATTATAAACATGTATTGCCAGCCGTTCAAAGTAACCTATTATATTTACAAAAAATGTACTTATATAGTATAATTATGAGGTATTTCTATTTTCTGTAACTTCTGCTCTACCTTCAGAGACAGCAATAATCGCTTTTTTTACACATTAAACTTGGTCAGTTAATATGACCTACTGCTATAACTCTGACTACGCAACACAAGCTAGTTGTTATTAGTTGCTCTCTATGCTAGTGCATCATCGTCTAAAAGCATAACAATGTTTAATAAAAGATGTATCACTTGTTAGGAAACTCGATGTCGTCGATGGTCTCGGGGAGAGGAACTCCTTTAGTTTCAGGAAGCAGCAACACCAATCCTCCAGCTATGAAGGCAACCACTCCTGTTGGATAGAAAACACTGAATCAGTTACACATTAAAACAATTATATATCTACAAGCTATTTTCAGGAATATCTGGTTGTTTTATCTCAATGTGTCGCACTGCAACAGGTAACGAGGGTCCCAAACAGACTTTTTAAGATGCTAACGATTTGCAAAAGGTCACAAAAAGAAAGGCAACTAATAAGCCAATTGCAATAATTTGAGAGCTAATGAGATGTATTTATAAAGGTTCTTGTTTAAATGAAGATATAGAAATTGGGTGTAATGATAGCAGCAGGGAATGCACAAGATTGACATTTAAATGATACTTGCTTCACACTAATTATTGAAAACACATCCCCCAAATTAGGAATGTTAAGCAAAGAAACCAAATAATTAACTTAGCGAACATAGAATAAGGAAATCAGGCTTGGGTGTATTTCATCTGCTCGATTGTTATGCTCCTATAATCTCACTAAATGCCATGTTTAGTTCACAACGATGAAGGAAAACCAAGCTAAAAAGAGCTGAAAGTATATTTCACCTCTTAAGTAAGGCTTCTTGGATCCATAACACCTTAAGTCTCATCTCCTAAAGCCTTGACTGCACGCAAAATGTATGTTGTTCTGTTTCTTCTCACAATAGTGTGATCAGCACAAATCACACATGACCAAATCACACTGACATCTGATAGTTGAAAGATAACGATATCTCAGCGATAAATCAGATGTCAAAAATGTACTGAGTTTCTCTCCACCACAAACAAATCTCTTCTCTTTGTTCTCTGAATGACCTCATGTTTGTAAGAAGTGGTATTAATCCATCTCATGTATATGTAGCTTTACCTCACATTTCTGGCGGCATCACAACCTACCGAAGAGGATGAGAGGCAGATCCAGCCAGATGGCAGCCAGCCTGTAGAGCAGGAAGGGAGCCACGATGCCTCCGATATCACACAGAGTCGAACACACCGACACGCCCAGGTTCCTGAACCCATCACACAAACATTTAGCATGTAAACTTTATAAAAGAAAGAGCTAGATGTGAGTAAAAGTAGAGGGGATGAGTGTGACTTCACCTGACAAACGTTGGGTAGAGCTCAGTGTTCACAAACACCACCATCTCATAGGCCATGGTGATCCCCAGCCGACCGATGCAGGCCACCACCGTCTTGAACCAGAACATACCTGCAAGCAAAGAGGAATTATGGAAGTTTTTTGCACGTATGCAGAAGTACTACTACCAAAATACCACATCATATATTGTTGGAAATAAATACAAATATAGCCAGGGGTTTAGGGTAGAAATATTGCGAGAAGAAACTCAAAATGTCCTAGATTTTAGACAAAAGAAACGTATGTATATATAGTGATGAATTTACCAAAAGGAAAGCACAAATTCACAAAAAAAGCTGTGGTAAGTCTACGGTAAAATGCAAGTTTACAAGGAAAAACCTGCACATACTCTGAGACTAAAGTGGTTCATCAAACATAAAAAAAACTAAAATCTCCAAGAAAAAAAACGTGTCCTTTCTGAGATTTAAATCGTATACATTTGCACCACATTGAGTATGGTATGAGTCCACAAAGAGTGATATTGAGGTTAGTGAAGTTAGTAAAAGGTTCCTCTCACTGTCAGGGATCATGGCGGTGATCAAACAAGCGGCTCCAGCCACGATGTTGGCGGAGGCGAAGGGGATGCGTCTGCCGATGCGTTCGATGGTGAAGAGGATGAGGAAGGCAGCGGGAACTCCACCAGGCCCGAGATCAGGAAGTCGATGTAGACGTTTCCTCCTGCGATCCCCACCCTCATGATGAGACCCTGATACACCACAGCACTGGTGAACCTGCGGGAGAAAGGGAACAAGAAAGAGATGTAATGTCTGATACGCAGGGGTGGGAAGTAGTGGAATACAAATACTTCGTTACTGTACTTAAGTACATGTTTCTGGTTTCTAGTACTTTACTCCACTACTTATTTTTCTGACGACTTTTTACTTTGACTTCTTACCTTTTGAACACAAATACCTGTACTTTCTACTTCTTACATTTTCCAAACAGGCTGGTTCCTTTAGTTTGAATGTGTGTTTGGTGGCGTGATCATTATTATTTAGAGTCATTGCGTGCCTATCGATTTGAACACGATCCGTGTATCCATCATTTCCTGGTCTTCTCTAAAGAAGAGGGACCAATGAAAACTTTGTCATGTTGCCGTTGTTCAGCATGCAAACATTCATTAGCGAACAATGACATTATTGTTCTATTAATATAAAGGGAGGTCAGGTACTCTTTAAAACAGCTGGTAGTTATGGGTACTTTTTACTTAAGTACATTTCAAAGCCCATACTTCTTTACTTTTACTTGAGTAAAGAAGTTTAGTCAGTACTTTTACCAGAGAATTTTTAAACACAAGTATCTGTACTTCTACTTGAGTAAAGGATGTGTGTACTTTTGCCATCTCTAGTCTCACCAGTTGAACATGAGGATCAAAGTGTGTTTCCTCATGTTTGGAGTCCTGATCAGGTCCATCAGAGAGGCAGAGGAGTCACCCTCTTCTTCTGTCAGTTTCTATAAACCAAGACATTCAGTTGTGAAATTAATTGATGTTTGCTTTCAGGAGAGCTGAGAGTAAAGAACTGATTTACCTCAAAGTGTGAGAGTTTCCTCTTGTTCTCTTTAGCTATAGCTTCTGTGATCTCCATAGCTTTGGCAGAGTTGTTCTGAGAGATGAGCCACCTCGGAGACTCTGGGATAAACCTGTGACAGAAATGTATTTACAGGTAATCAAATCTACAGCAACTGAACAAATTCATATTTTAAATAGTGATCTGCAGGGTAGGCCAACCAGGAAGTAAGCGTTGCACTGTTAGCTTAAACAAAAGGTTTGTTCAGCAGGATCAAATCCACATATAAACACTACTTTTTGGATATTAATCATAACTGCAATCACCTGAAGTGAAAAGCTAACATAAGGCAATAAACAATTAACAGTGCAGTTGCATGACTTCACTTCACCACTGCTAAAGGCTAAAGCTAAGCTAAAGGCTAAAGCTAAGCTAAAGGCGGCTAATGTTCAGCCTGTTGAGTACAAGAGGTCTAATCTAGCAATTTGTTAGCAACTGTATTTTCTACAACATATTAAAGCTTTGAAATGTAACAGGCGGGAATTTACTGACATATTTGATGTTGTAGAAGAAATATAATCTATAATATAATATAATCTTGTGTTAATCACGTACCTTATTTCAGTCAAATAACCAAAACCTAGTCAAATCGATAAACTTCGAGATTAGGGAGGCAGAAATGCTAAAATGCTGACTTCTTTCTGGGTTGTAGGAGTTATTCCTGCTGCTTGACAGGCTTTAAAGCAATGTTTCGAAGCATATTAATCTATATTTCTACCTTTTACTACTTTTTCAAGACCTCAGCACTACAGCTGTGCACACACGTGGCATCAATTAAGCCTCTGAAAGTTTAGGATTATAGTCTTTATGGTGGAGATTGGGATGTGGTAGTCTTCCTCACCAGTAGAAGGAGATGAAGAGGATGTAAGGGGCGGTGATGGCGACCTGCAGCCAGCGCCAGTCTGTGATGTAGAAAGCGAGCAGAGGGAGGATGATGTTCCCTACACTGAGGAACATCTGGTACAATATCCCCACCATCCGTCTGTAGTCCACTCCAACGATCTCTGTGACTGACAGAAGAACAGGACACACATTAAAGGTCCCCTAATATACTGTTTTTCATCAATATATTATAGGTTTCAGATATATACAAAACATGTCTCTGAAGTGTTTGGCTCCAAACACCAAACAGATCATTGCAGCATCCCATAATCCCCTCTGTTTCAGCCCTGTTTCAAAAGTGCTGATTCTCTGTCTGTTACTTTAGATCAGTGTTTCTCAAACTTTTTCATACCAAGGACCACTTAACCAATAAAAAAACACTCGCGGACCACCTAACTCCCCAAATATCCCAAAACAATAGGCCTGCTTACCACTCCAACAGTATATAACAAATTACAGCCTAATAATGACAGCTTAACCTTCTCTATATCGCCTTGTTCACACATGAAATCAACAATACAAATACAACTACAGATTATATAAGCATTTCGTTCAAATGCGATTTAAAATGCTCAGGTTTTACACCTCTTATGAAATGTAGACTACATTTATTACGGAGTTTATGTCCGAGCCAACAGACTCACAGATCGTTGGCTACTGAGAGGTATGCAAAATACACCGCATAGTACAACACAAACCTCCGCTGTGGATTTTCAAAACAAAATACAGTAAAACTATGGTCGCAGCAGGCCCAAGTTTAACTCTCTGAGGTCTAAGCAATTTTTTCACATGTTAGGCTCGCGTGGACTTTTTTTGTAAAAATGCTATTAAAACATGAACCTTGGTGACCATCGGGCTGGCCTGCATGGTCTGCCTACAAAACAAAACAAAAAAACGTTTCGGACCACACTTTGAGAAGCACTGCAGTTTAGATGAAAATAAGGAGCCCCTCCCCACGCCCCTCTGAGAGATATTTGGTTGAAAAGAACACAATGGTGCTCTAGGAGGAGATTCAGGTGATAAGGTGGTGGGGGGGGGGGGGGGGGGGGGGGTTACCTTGGTTGGTGATTGGCTAATGGTTACACAAGCCAAAACATCGTTATGACATCATAAAGTGGGCAAAATCTGATCAGCTCATTTTCAGACAGGTTTTTATAGAAATGGATCAGGACAAAAAGAGAGAGAATCTTTGTTCCTGAAACTTTCAGAATCTCTTTACACAGAGGGGACACATGTTGATGTAGAAGAGACATGAAGAAGAGGGGACACATGTTGATGTAGAAGAGACATGAAAGAGTGGATTTTGCATAATAGGTGACCTTTAAAACACTCAGAGTGGACATAGATCTCTGCAGAATGAAGTATGTGACCTTTACTGAGGGTGATGTAAGTATCTGAGATTAAACTCGTACTAGAGAAAAGAAAATACAAATTTAGTGAATAAACTTACTCTGTGATTAAAGTCGTGATTTGAGGAAAAGCAGTCACCAGTTTTTGAGGAAAAACTTGGATAATTTCTGAGATTAAAAAGGTAAATTGAGAAAAATAAAAAAATAAAAATTTAAGAATAAAGTGATACATTTCCAAGGAAAAATCAACAGTTTATGATAAAAAAAACAACTAAGATATTCTATAAGATTAACACATTTAAGGAGAAAAACTCATCAAATTATGGGGTGGAATTGAATATACTCCGAGATTAAAAGTGGTACATTTGAAAGAAAAAACATGAGCTATTTACGAGAAAGAATTAGGATATTCTCTGAGATAAAGGTTAAATTAAGAAAAAAAAATATCAACACTATATGAGTAAAACTACATTTGATCTAAGATTAAATTGGTATGTATCAGAATAATAAAAAAGCACAGATTTACAGTTAAAAATCTCAGACTTGTAAGTGGTAAATTACGGAAAAAATACAAACAAATTTACATAAAAAAGGTTAATAGTCTCTAAAATCAGGCTTTAAATTGAAAGACTATCAAAGTGTGAAGTTAAATGTTTGCATGGACGGTGAAGCAAGTCAAACAAAGAGCAAAAGGAAAGATTTAAACAACCACAGAGTGAACATAGATCTATAAAAAGGGGCATTTAGAGATATCTGACCTTCACTAAATGACTACATGTGTTAAGGCTCAGGTGAGGTGTGTATTATGAGTGTGTGTTCAGTTTTAAAACAGAGTCGTCCCTACGCAGCACGTAGGTGGACATCCAGCCTCCTTTGACCCCGATGCCGAACACGGCCCTCAGCATCAGGATGGAGATGACGTTTGGAGCGAAAGCGAGAACCATTCCTGCGACAGCGTTCAGGAGGTTGGACACCAGGAAACTCATCCTCCTACCAAACCTGCAGAGAGGAAGACGAAGGGCAAGAGGTTCTTTCAAAATAAGAGTTGCTGTGAAGGTATAACCTTATAAGGTATAACCTTATAAGGTATACCTATAAGGTATAAGAGCCTTCTCCGTCGCTGCCCCCTCCCATCAGACACTGCACTGACCTCACCACCTTCAAAAAACTCACCTCTTCAATCTGGCTTTTAATGTGTGATTGTTGTTGTATTGCTTGCTTTTCTTTTCACTATCTCTGTAAAGCGACTTTGAGCACCTGTAAAAGAGCTTACAAAATAAATCTATTATTATTATTATAACATCAGAAAATCATTCGTCACGTCTCTAATCATATTGCCACGTTCTAATAAAAGAGTCATCGTACAAAAGTCATACATTGTGTTGTTTATCAACTAGTACACAATCTAACAGTATCTACAGACAACTCAGGAACCATCATTTAAGTGTGTCTGTGTGTATGTATCGCATCAGGGCTTTTCCTGTTATTCATGCTGGGTGTTGAATGCTACGGTTTATTTATTTATTTGGTTTGTTATTTTAACTTTTCTTGATTATCATTTACCTCTTTTATAGTGATGGGAATTACGGCTCTTTGAAGGGAGCCGGATCTTATGGCTCCGTTCCTTTCCGAGAGCCATTCAATAGAGCCGTTCAAAAGAGCCGTTCAAAAGAGCCGTTCTTCTGCAAAATAATCACCAGGATAATGATTGACTGTATTGCCAGAAATCTACTTTTACTCACAGAAAATGTATAACTTGCTACATCTCTCAGCCAGCCAAACTACTACTCATGCAGCACGCGTTATGCCGTCATCTACGGCAAATGTGCATTCAGGAAAGCAAGTTCCCGTAAAGGCGAGTGGATTTATGGCAGGCAGTGAACCAACGATAAAAAGATGGCTCTCACCAAGTACGACTCGGTTCCCTTCGTTCGTACCAAAAAGCCGTTCACAATAATCGGATCGTTCACGAACGTACCATCACTACTCTTTTAAGTATTTGTTTGTTTATGTGTTTGTTTATTTATCTGTTTTTGTTTTGTTTGTTTTTCAATAACAAATGTCCTTCTTTAAGAAAAAAAAAATATATATATGTTAATAATTTAGTTTTTGGGAAAAGGGGTGGGATTCAATAAGTGTAAACGTCTTCCCACCCCTTTTAGGATGTGTAATTAAGTAGATCATTTGTTTATATATAATTTAGAGTCAGTAATATTTTAGTTTATCAATTTGACACTGCTTAAGTTTGTATAGTATAATAATTCTACTGTTTCATTTCATTAATATTATAATTTTTTGGTATTATTGTTTTACACGTTCAAAATAAATCAAATCAAAAGGTAACATCAGAAAACCAAAAACTTTTCGATCATGACCCATCCTTCATGACCATAGGTGAGGGTAGGAACGAAAATGGCCCGGTAGACAGAGAGCTTTGCCTTCTGGCTCAGCTCTCTTTTCGTTACAACGGTGCGGTAAAGCGACTGCAGTACCGCTCCCGCTGCTCCGATTCTCCGGCCCATCTCACGCTCCATTGTTCCCTCACTCGAGAACAAGACCCCGAGATACTTGAACTCCTTCACTTGGGGTAAGGACTCATTCCCTACTTGGAGTGGACAGTCCATCGGTTTCCTGCTGAGAACCATGGCCTCAGATTTGGAGGTGCTGATCCTCATCCCAGCCGCTTCACACTCGGTTGCGAACCGATCCAGTGAGAGCTGAGGTCGCAGACCGATGAAGCCATTAGAACCACATCATCTGCAAAAAGCAGTGGTGCAATCCTTAGTCCACCGAACTGCAGACCCCCCCCCCACGACTACGCCTCGAAATCCTATCCATGTATATTACAAACAGGATCGGTGACAAAGCGCAGCCCTGGCGGAGGCCAACCCTCACCGGAAATGGGTCCGACTTACTGCCGAGGACCCGGACACAGCTCTCGCTTTGGGAGTACAGAGATTGGATGGCCCTGAGTAGAGACCCCCACCCCATACTCCTGCAGCACCTCCCACAGTAACTCCCTGGGAACTCGGTCATACGCCTTCTCCAAGTCTACAAAACACATGTAGACCGGATAAGCATACTCCCAGGCCCCCTCCAGGATCCTTGCGAGAGTAAAAAGCTGATCCGTCGTTCCACGACCAGGACGGAATCCGCATTGTTCCTCCTCAATCTGAGGTTCGACAATCGGCCTGACCCTCCTTTCAAGTACCTTAGAGTAAACTTTCCCGGGGAGGCTGAGTAGTGTGATGCCTCTGTAATTGGCACACACCCTCTGATCCCCCTTTTTGAAAAGGGGAACCACCACCCCGGTCTGCCACTCCTTCGGTACTGTTTCCGACTTCCACGCAACGTTGATGAGACGTGTCAACCATGACAGTCCCTCAACACCCAGAGCCTTCAGCATTTCTGGGCGGATCTCATCCACCCCCGGGGCTTTGCCACTGTGGAGTCGTTTGACGACCTCAGTGACCTCCCCCCGGGAGATTGGTGTTGATCCCCCGTCATACTCCAGCTCTGCCTCTAACATAGAGGGCGGAGTTGTCGGGTTCAGGAGTTCCTCAAAGTGTTCCTTCCAACGCCCTAACACTCCATCAGTTGAGGTCAACAACGTCCCATCCTTACTGTACACAGCTTGGATGGTTCCCTGCTTCCCCCTCCTGAGGTGTCGGACAGTTTTCCAGAACAACTTTGGTGCCGCCCGAAAGTCCTTTTCCATGGCTTCTCCGAACTTCTCCCACACCCGCTGCTTTGCCTCGGCCACGGCTGAGGCTGCTGCCCTTCGGGCCCGTCGGTACCTTGCAACTGCCTCGGGAGTCCCCCGGGATAACAAATCCCTGAAGGCCTCCTTCTTCAGTCGGACGGCTTCCCTGACCACCGGTGTCCACCAGGAGGTTCGAGGGTTACCGCCCCTTGAGGCACCTAAGACCTTGAGACCACAGCTCCCCGCCGCGGCTTCGGCAATAGAGGCTTTGAACACCGCCCACTCTGGTTCAATGTCCCCAACCTCCACAGGAATGCCCGAAAAGCTCCGCCGGAGGTGTGCGTTGAAGGCCTCCTGAACTTGGGCCTCCTCCAGACGTTCCCAGTTCACCCGAACTACACGTTTGGGCTTACCAGGTCTGTCCAGAGGCTTCCCCCGCCACTCGACCCAACTCACCACCAGATGGTGATCAGTTGACAACTCCGCCCCTCTCTTTACCCGAGTGTCCAAAACATACGGCCTCAGGTCCGATGATACGATAACGAAATCGATCATGGACCTTCTGCCTAGGGTGCTCTGGTACCACGTACACTTATGAGCATCCTTATGTTTGAACATGGTGTTTGTTATGGCCAATCCATGACTAGCACAGAAGTCCAGTAACAAACCACCACT
>JASDAP010000151.1:0-185000 GCA_031216635.1 Dissostichus eleginoides | reverse complement strand
CTACCGAGCTAAAAAAGAAGGCTACGATTAGATTGCAATTGTAAACATGTTCTTGCTAGCCTAATATGAACCACTTGCTGTTGTTCATAGTAGGTTGGCATATTACACACTGAACAACTAGCAAACGTAGGTTAGCATATTAATCTAGCTGGCAAGCTAACGAACCTAAAACAACTAAGTTTCTCTAATATTTTGTGATTTGCATTTGATTTCGTCCAGCCAGATCAGGAAACTCCTGGTGTATCCGGCGGACAACACATGACGGGATGACCACTCTGATTCCTCGTCCTAAAAAGCCCCAGCACCAGCTTACAAAGCTGCGATAGGCAAGATGCCGAAAACGCCTATAAGGGGAGGAATGGATGATATACAGTGTATATATGTATATTTACACATGTTCATTTTGTACATTTCTAAAAATAAAGTTTGATGGAAATACTTAGTAGCCTTTCTTCCCTGAATTATTTGCTCCTATAACATATCATTCATATATAGCAAACCATGATTTGATTTTTCATCAAACACAGTAGTAGTTTATTACAGGTAAGAATAACCTACTCTTTTTCCGTTCTACGCCTCAAAGGTCCATAATCGAATCATCAATCAACCATAATGTACATGTTATGGAGGTTCTGCAGGGTGTATGGGTTGAGACAGTTTGGCTCTAGTCCTGGGTGGTGTACCATGCACATAATAGGTGCTGGGACTTGGTTCATTCGTGTTACAACCTACTGTATAGGAAGGTAAGATATTTGTACAACATAACACGTTTAGCACTTAAAACAACTATGGCAAGGTTTACAAAATAAACATTCAATTACTAAGGAAGAAATAAAAGGGCATATAATAGTCTATTGACTTGACAAATATGTATGGTGTATATCTTGGCATATAATGTTGTGTGCTACTGTTGGTGTTTTCAGCTAGCTGGCTACATAATGTTGTAACTTACATCTGAAATGTAAGAGCGATACTAAAGAAAAACTTTCCACTGTGAAACCGCCTGCTCTAGTCTAGTTTGGGACGGTGGATCAGGTCTATCACGTTGGTCTGTCTCACTTTCAGGATCGGACTCCGGTTCAAACATATACGGCTGTACCGACGCCATTGTAAAACTGATGTTCCGCTCAGAGCCGAAAAAAAGCACTGTGTTAGACATGGGCGGAGCCTCTCTGGTGGTTGACTAATCAGAACAGAGTGGCCGAGCTGACCAATCGGAACACACTGGGCTCACAGGGAGGGGGTGCAGGAGCTCCAACAAGCCGTTTAGGACAGAGAGTGAATACACATACTTTACAGAGATGCTGTATGAGAAACCAATGTGAGTTTGGAAAATTACACAATATAAATCTATTTTAGTAGACCTCAACAATGGAATTATGATCAGTAGAAATGGCCATGACATGGGACCTTTAAATTGCAGTGCATGGGTATCTCTTGATGACATCAGGTGACTCAAGTTCTGACTTTCTGATCACAAGTTTATAAAGATAATGTTTCTCCCAAGTAGGAAACCTCAAGACAATGTGTTAATGAAGATGTTTCCAGGATAGATTCAAGGTTCAAGGCTTTTATTGTCATTTGTAGATAGCTACAGTGTAGTTATGACGATGAAAATCTTAGGTCACAGGCTCCTCCAACAGTGCAACACAATAAAGCTGCTGAAGTTAGACCCTCAACGCGGAGCAGCAGAGTTCAGCCGACAGACAGGAAGACTCGAGCACACAGCTAGCGCTTCATTATAATACATAAAAAAATAACACCATGCGCGTCATGATGGCACATAACAGCTCGCAGCCGCAGATTACCCCCCCCATAGGCTACCCCAAAAATATTTTTATTGCAGATCTACATGAATCACACAAACAACCTATTTTGGATTCAAAACGGCGAATTTCGCCGAAAGGTGACAAGTTTGCATCCCTGCTTCTAAAGCTTTCCAATAATTCTACTGCAAAAACCCAATGATCCAACAGATTATAATCTAGGTCTCACCTTGCAGGGAGTTGCTTTGCTGAGATTCAGGTGCAGTGGATCACAGCTGAGGGTGGTTTTGTTCCAGTCCACCTCGTACCGCTCACAGCTCTTAGATCTGTTCCCCAGACCCTCCGTCAGCCTGCGACCCTCCGTCAGGCTCCATCCACAGGCTTGCCTCCTCTCCACCACCGCGGGGTCTCTGCACCAGTGATCCGGGGTGAATCCCTGGAAGACGATGCCCACGTAGACCCCTGAGAGAGGCAGAGACAGCAGACAGAGCATGGCGAAGACCCGCTTCTGACAGCGGCCGAAAGTCCCAGCCTCCTCCAAGAGGTCATCAAAGGTCGCCATAGCTGCTGTGATCTAAGTTATGATCTTAAAAAATAAACTTAATATAGACTGCACAGAAAGGATATCTGTGCAATGCCAGAAGTCTGTTTAGCAGATTTAGACAGACCTTACACTCCTCCTCTGCTCAAACTGAAGCTAAAGTCCAGAAAAAAGCCTGTTGGACTTAGTTAATGCAGAGGAAAATATGTTACTGTTTAATAGAGCTAAACAGAGAACAAGTTACGCATTAAGTGATCCTGAAACGAGCCAAAACAAATTCAGTTTGTATTCTGTGAGTGTGCCTCCAGGCTTGCACAACAGATACAAAATGTGCCTGATTGTGTCACAAGACACAGCTGTTTCTACTCTTTTTTTCTTTGGGATAATGAAGCATTCGGATTGCATTAATTTAACTCTTCAAGTTCCTGTGTGAAGCATGATTGGAACACGTTAATTTGGTTACCATTTCTCTACAAACAAACACTGTTGAAATAAGAATCACATTTAATATGGTACATTTAAGCTGTTGCAGAGGACAACTAACTAACTATCAATCATGGATAACCACAATTATATACGTATTATGAGCCTATATTCCTGCTACTGCAGTATTCTTGACCTTTTTAAAGAACATTTTAATTATCCATAATTTTGTATATTGTTTATATTTATATTTGTTTAAACTATGTTTCATTTTCATTTCATTTTAAATTGTTATCTCTTTTCCACTCTTAAGTATTTGTATTTTAATGATGAGCACACTTGTCTTTTAACAAAAATAATTTCCCAATTTGGGATTAATAAAGTATATCTAGCTAAATAACTGTCAAACTAACTGACTGACTGACTGACTAGCTAATAAACTAACTGACTGACTGACTGACTAACTAATAAACTAACTGACTGACTAGCTAACTAATAAACTAACTGAATGACTAGCTAACTAATAAACTAACTGACTGACTAGCTAATAAACTAACTGACTGACTAGCTAACTAACTGACAAAATAACTAACTAACTGACTTTCTGACTAACTTACTAAATGACTTACTGACTAACTGATTTACTGACTAACTGACAAACTAACTAACTGACTAACTAGCTAACTGACTAACTAGCTAACTAACTGACAAACTAACTAACTAAATGACTTTCTGACAAACTGACTATCTAACTAACTGACTAACTAAATGACTTTCTGACTAGCTAACTAACTGACAAACTTAATAACTGACAAACTGACAAACTAACTAACTGACTTTCTGACTTTCTGACTAACTTACTAAATGACTTACTGACTAACTGATTTACTGACTAACTGACAAACTAACTAACTGACTAACTAGCTAACTAACTGACAAACTGACTAGCTAACTAACTGACTGACTAACTAAATGACTTTCTGACTAGCTAACTAACTGACAAACTTAATAACTGACAAACTGACAAACTAACTGACTTTCTGACTAGCTAACTAACTGACAAACTTAATAACTGACAAACTGACTAACTAACTAACTAACTGACTTTCTGACTAGCTAACTAACTGACAAACTTAATAACTGACAAACTAACTAACTAACTGACTTTCTGACTAGCTAACTAACTGACAAACTTAATAAACTGACTAACTAACTAACTAACTGACTTTCTGACTAGCTAACTAACTGAAAAAATAAATAACTGACTTTCCGACTAACTGACAAACTAAATAACTGACTTACCGGTGACGTACCAGGAAATGCTCCGTAGACCGTCTCATTTCGCAGTCCGCGGAGGACCCAACTGACGCAGACGTCGGTTGGGTCCTCCGCGCAATTCAGAGGCTGGGTCCTCAGGAGGATGCGGCCGCTGAATTGGGACACAGCTACTGATTAGCTAACTAACTGACAAACTAACTGACTCACTGATTGGCTAGCTAACTGACAAACTAACTGACTAGTCGACTTAGTAACCAACTAACTAACTTACAAACCAACTAACTAACTGATTAAATAACTGACTAACTCACTTACTGATTGACTTACTGTCTAACAAGTTGACTACTATTACTAACTTATTACCTAACTCACTTAAAAACTACAAACTAACCAACTAATCAAATAACTAACTTACTAACTAACCAACAAACTAAGTGACTAAACCAACCAAAAAAATACATGTAATGTCTGATGTTAGTGATGCAGCAGAAGATAGAAACTGAAAACCAAAATGCTCAATGTGAGGTCAGGGAAAATGTTTAATACATGTTTTTTATAAACACTTTCCGCTCATGTTATGTTAATAGAAAGCTCTTTGATAATTTAATAAAAATAAGAATTCATGGTATTTATTACAGCATTTTTCCAAGTGCTCAAAGCACTTTACATGACATATATTAGACATGTAATACATCAATACTGTGGACAATACCCACAGGAGCTTTTAGGGTGAAGTGCCTTGCTCATGGACACAACAACATGTTGATTGAACCTGTGATCATCACACTAAACCACAGTCGCCCCTAATAATAATAATAATGATAATAATAATAATAACATGATTAACGTCTCTCTTCACACACTTCAATCCAACGTCACTCGTCCCTGAGGCTTAAATCGTTTGTGTGTGATAATGTTCAGAGGAAACTTTGACACAGCACAGTGAAATCCCAAAATCTACGAGGTATCTAATAAATCCACGGGCAACAAATATACAACACATACAACATAAAAAAATACTTCTGTCAGTCAACGTTAAACCGTAGCTGTTTCTTTGTTGTTGGAGATGTATTCAGTGGGAAGCAGGTTGGTCTGCTGCTGGTTCCTCAGGGCGGCTTTCTCCATCCTCCTGAACACACACACACACACACACACACACACACACACACACACACACACACACACACACACACACACACACACACACACACACACACACACACACACACACACACACACACACACACACACACACACACACACACACACACACACACACACAAATGCAGACACAAACACACACACACACACACACACAAATGCAGACACAAACACAACAAATAGTGAGTTCTGTTCATCTGTGGCTGAAAGTGTTTTATAAATGAGCCTAATATTGCATGCTCACAGGATATCGTGCTCATTCACTTGTATGTGTTATTGTTGTCGTTTTTGTTATACATTTACTGTTATTTATGACAAAAAAACAACAATATAAATAGTTTCTGGTTGGTCCGGATCAACAGGACAATTTAAGACGTATGCAGAATCCTAACAAACATTTGTCACTATTTTATGACATAAATAACACTTTTAATTGAGAATAAAACCTCCAAAATGTATCCATAACAAACATTTAGCCTAAGTTGCAGCCCCTGAACGAAAGCATGTTATTGTGAAAACACCAAGGCATCTTCAACAATAGGTAAGAAACTGGATCCAGAATACTATATATACATGCACACAGATACAAAGCCTTTCAGACTTATTTATTCACATGGATTATGCCAAAATGTGTCGTATAAAGATGGATATATTAAATAAACGGCTGGATTCTCACCTCTCTGGGTGCTCGATGTCGTCGATGGTGTCGGGCAGCGGCAGGCCTCTGGTCTCAGGAAGCAGCAAAACCAGACCCCCTGCCACAAAGGCAAGAGACCCTGCACAACACAGACATCATTATAAGTGTTGGGAAAATACTGAATGTCCTCTTCCAATATCAGAGTAACATGATAACAAAGGTATCCCAACTGTAGCTGTGTACATGACAGGATGTATGATTACCTAGAAGAGCATCAGGACTGTTTTAGGCATATGATAGCTATGTGATTAACATGAGGATTCAGCCTCTATGGAGATAGACATATGACAAGCATGATCATTTCTGACGTGGAGCTAATCTGAACTAAACATTGAATACTGCTTTCTATTCCTCCATCTTGTGACTGTGTAACTCCCTCTCTTGGATATCAGCATGTGAAGGACACTGTTCAGGAACTAGTTGATGCTCTGTATGTGATGACTACTTCCATTCTTGAGAGGATCAGAAATACATGGATCCTCAGATTGAAGCTCAAGCCGGTGACGAGTGAGATTTTTCTAACCATAAGTGTCATAGTTTTTATCACTTTTATTCGTTTTTTATCGCTCATGTTAATATAAAACCCACCGAAGATGAGGAGAGGCAGCTCCAGCCAGATGACGGCCAGCCTGTAGAGCAGGAAGCCACGATGCCTCCGACGTCACACAGAGTCGAGCAAACAGACACTCCAAAGTTCCTAGAGACAGAAGAGACAACCAGATCATTGGGTTTGGTTCAGTTAGAGATAATATGCACATACAGTGTGTCTATTTTTAAAACACTGAGGGGGGAATTCACAGCTTTTGTGTCCACTAAACCTGTGCAAATATGTGGTGTATGCTCCAAATTCATTTACCTGAGGCTGTCAACAGTGAAAAATGCATACTGTTAGCTAAATGAAAGGGATTATCTGTTGAATTTAGGGAGAATTTCACACTCACTGAGCATGCTAAAATATTCAGGTAATTAATATGGATGTACAGCAGCAAAGTCTGACGTTTAGCATGTAACATAGCGCATTTTACCTTGCTAACTTTTAGCATGGATCTTAAGCAGGCTAACATGCTAACATACTTTCACCACAACAACATTTGGACAAACTGTGTTGTCCGTAAAGGGAAGGAGATATTGAAAAGGTTAATCCCTGTCCAATAAGGGAAAGTTCACTTTCAGGATCTTAGATAATGGCAAACCTGAACTGTGATGACTTTTAACTTGATGTAATAAAAATGTTTACTTGTGTATTCAGTGACTACAGATTTAAATTAGCATTTTTACATCCTATACTTTGTACTGTCCCTATCCAATAAACCAATACAAAAGACATTTTTGGAAATGTCTTTTGTATTGGTTAACCCTAACCCCCTAACCCTAACCCTAACCCCCTAACCCTAACCCCCTAACCCTAACCCTAACCCTAACCCATCCCTCCCAAACAACAATTTAGACTTTTAGAGTGTGGAAAGTTTCTATATTTACCTGACAAACGTTGGGTAGAGCTCAGTGTTCACAAACACCACCATCTCAAAGGCCATGGTGATCCCCAGCCGACCGATGCAGGCCACCACCGTCTTGAACCAGAACATGCCTGCAAGCAAAGAGAGAGAGAGAGAGAAACAGTCAAAGGAAGGCTTTCGGGGAACCAGGAAATGATACTCTGAGGACTTCTGATTGGCTCACTGTCAGGGATCATGGCGGTGATCAAACAAGCGGCTCCAGCCACGATGTTGGCGGAGGCGAAGGGGATGCGTCTGCCGATGCGTTCGATGGTGAAGAGGATGAGGAAGGCAGCGGGGAACTCCACCAGGCCGGAGATCAGGAAGTCGATGTAGACGTTTCCTCCCAGAATCCCCAGCCTCATGATCAGACCCTGGTACACCACAGCACTGGTGAACCTGCGGGAGACAGGGAACATTTCTGTTTGTTTTTTTCCGAAGTTCTGTTCAAAATGAGATAACCCTGAAACTGTTACTTTAGATGAAAATAAGGAGCCCCTCCCCACGCCCCTCTGAGAGATATTTGGTTAAAAAGAACACAATGGTGCTCTAGGAGGAGATTCAGGTGATAAGGTGGAGGCGGGTTACCTTGGTTGGTGATTGGCTAATGGTTACACAAGCCAAAACATCGTTATGACATCATAAAGTGGCCAAAATCTGATCAGCTCATTTTCAGACAGGTTTTTATATAAATGGATCAGGACAAAAAGAGAGAGAATCTTTGTTCCTGAAACTTTCAGAGTCTCTTTACACAGAGGGGACACATGTTGATGTAGAAGAGACATGAAGAAGAGGGGACACATGTTGATGTAGAAGAGACATGAAGAAGAGGGGACACGTGTTGATGTTGAAGAGACATGAACAAGTGGATTGTGCATAATAGGTGACCTTTAACATTAACACTGCAGCTTGTTAAGGTGTCTGTAAAGTAAAGCAATTATTTAACCTCTGTACATGTTATGTTACACCACTAGTTTAGGATTTCATGTTGTTAGATTAATCTAATCTCACACCTACAATCCAATCTTAAAACCCACAGCTGTTAACGAACATAATGAGCTTTCAAGAAGTAAAATAAGATTTCATTTTGACTGCTATACTAAGTTAGCACTTTTTACTAAGTACAGCACTGAAGAATGTCTTACATTAATTGGCCACATTTACCATCAACACTGATTGAACATCCACATAAAAGGTGTCAAATTTTCCTTTCAAGTAATTTGTTTCAGACTGAAAGGCACCCTGGGAGTTGTAGTCATCTACTCTAATCTCAATGAAAATGTCATAAAACATAAACATTGTAATTTTGAGCTACAATCACATTCTTACTCACCAGTTGAAGCTGAGGATGAGAGTGTGTTTTCTCATTTTTGGAGTTCTGATCAGGTCCATGAAGGAGGCGGTGCGGGATTCTGCGTTATCATCCGTCAGAGTCTGCAGAAGTGAACATTACAATATACATTATGTTAGGATGATGCAACATTTCAAATACTTAACAATTCATATAAACAAAGCGCTGATTCGGCAATGCAGTGGATGGGTGTGTGCAACATTTTTCAATATTGTGCTCGCTTTTGAAAAATGTAAGAAAGCGGTGTTAAAAGCAGGAAATACAGTTTGAAAAAAAGTGTTTTTCTTTTCCTAAACTATATTTTTCCAGATGCATTTTGTTTGTTTTTTAAAATCCTTTCTAACCCAGCAGCACCTCGATGTTCTTGGACAGCGTCTTCTTGTTCTCTTTGGCCATGGCCTGCGTGATCTTCACAGCTTTGGCATTCTGTTTCTGAGAGAGAAGCCATCGGGGAGACTCTGGGATAAACCTGCAGATACAAAACTCTCATCAAGCACACACAACAATGTTTGTATTGTTGCCTGCAAATATAGGAGGTTTTAACATACTGCAAGGTCCAATGGGACATCAAACTTAGGAAAAAACGACTTATTCATCATACCAATGAATTATGTACAACAAAAGCAAAAACTGAAAGTGTTGAAGCTGCAAGAATGAATCTCTGTGCTTAGTAAGCTTAGTGACCATACCTCTACCATTAGAGTCATTTTCATGTATTCAGGTCATTTTAAAGCTATTTATTATCTTCTCAAAATACGAGATTCAAGATTCAAGGCTTTTATTGTCATGTGATCATAGCTACAGTGTCTCTTTGGTCACAGGCTCCTCCAACAGTGCAACGCAATAAAACAGATAAAATAGTGCCAGTACATACAAATAAAATAGGATAGAAATAGTGCATGGAGAGTCTATATACAAGTAAATGGAATATGATGTATTAGATAAATAATGTGTAAGTTGCAAACAGATGAATGTTATGGATGTTCTTTCTAAAGTTCAGGTGTTTAACAGTCTTATGGCCTGTGGGATGAAACTGAGAACCGGTTCCCTCCATGTTTAAAGCATTAAATTGTGTTTTCTCACCAGTAGTATGAGAGGAAGATGAAGTAAGGGGCGGTGATGGCGACCTGCAGCCAGCGCCAGTCAGAGATGAAGTATGCGAGCAGAGGGAGGATGAGGATGCCGACGCTGAAGAACATCTGGTACAGGACCCCCACTGTGCGTCTGTACTCCACCCCCACCAGCTCCGTGACTGAGAGGATAACAATAACAACGTGTTTTGATAATAATAATAATAATAATAAAGCTGGTTGTTAGAGCCAGTATTTTGTTTTTATAAGAAAGGCCACCTAATTGTGACGTCTGTAGTCAACCTGTTTTCCTCTTGAGCATTTTGCTTTGATTCTGCGATGCTTTGGACGGGGTGTACGTACAAAATAAATACAAATGTGTCTGCTTTTTTACGGAATATTAGATACTTTACTAACACTATGAAAGACTACAATTCCCACGGCGCCTCCTCTAAAGTGACGGGCGTTCAATTACCCTTTAAGTTATCGAGTTATATAAGCCGTATCAAGACAGAAAGAATACCTAAATTGTTTGTCATTTTATTTGAGTTTTGCCTATTTGTTTTGACTATTGTAAAGGCCTCTTTTCTCTGCACGTGTCAAAGTTTGTTATTTTATTTTGAGCAAACACATCGTATAATATCATCCAAACCATCGGAGGCCAAGCAACACTTCAACTGTACGTAATATAAAGGAAAGAAAACAAGTTAAAAATGTCTGTTTAAGGCAGGGGTGTCCAAACTTTGTCCACCGAGGGCCACATACAGAAAAATATACGAAGGGCCGGGCCACTCACTAGAGGTATATTGCCTCATAAGTTCAGTTATAAGTTAGCAAAATAAATCAAATGTAGGTAAATAATGCTTGTGAGTGTTGGCAGCTCATCCCTCAGATTGATTATAATAAGGAGAAATATGAAGGTGTATTTCAAGCTTGTTATGTAAATAAGTCATTGGGCTTTTTTCCTATCAACTAAGATATGTTAGAAAATGTTTCCAACTTTAATTGACTGAATTTATGTGAAAAGTGGTCTCATTAACACATTAAAACTACTGTGTAATATATGTTTACAGATATATTTAAGAAGTACAATACAAGACAAGCTCAAGTTTCATTTGTGGGCCGTATTCCATTATACTTTTTGAATTGGCTGAGGGCCGATTGGTCTAAGGCAGGGGTGCCCACACTTTTTCAGCTTGGGAGCTACTTTTAAAATGACCAAGCCCAAAAGATCTACGTACAGGGCCGCCCCTGACCAATCTGTGTCGCGAGCGCAGGAGGGGGGGGGTGCTAGTGGAGTAAACGGCGGATAAACTGTGGCGCGCTTACACTAATTGCGCCGCATAAGCGCATAATAGTGCGCCGCATTTGCGCTTCAGATGAGGAGGTGAGGCCCCCTCATAACTGCATGAACCCGTATGGCACAATACAACTCAGACTGGCTTACCTGTACGTCAATCAAGTGGCAAATGCCATAGTAAGGATGGATGATAGGCTAACTTAAAAAAAAATAAAATAAAAAATTCTTTCCTTTTTTTTTTTTCAATGCCATGCGATCTACCCACACTACCTTTGCGATCGACCGGTCGATCGCGATCGACGTAATGGGCACCCCTGGTCTAAGGCATCTAGTGGCTTGATAGAAAAAGAAGGAAGGAAGCCACGACACTGGTGTTTGTAGTCCCAGCTGTGGGGTCAAAGGTCGCTCTTACTCAGCACGTATCCGGCCACCCAGCCTCCTTTCACTCCGAAGCCGTACAGCGTCCTGAAGACCAGTAACGTCACGTAGTTCGGAGCCACGGCCACCATGATCCCCGTGATCGCGTTCAGAGCGTTGGACATCAGGAAGCTGATCTTCCTGCCGAACCTGAGGAAGACAGAATTAATGCTTTAGAAAACAGGTTTATGTAGCAGCAATGTATGAGTAGCTAGCTTTTTCCATACTCATGTAAAAGATCACCTGTTTTCCTCTTTAGCATTTTGCTTTGATTCTGCAATGCATTGGAAGGGGTGTACTGCACGTCAGATACTTTACTAATCATTTTTCAGATATTTTAGGAATTTATGAAATAATGAAGCCACAGTAAGAACAAGACGCGGTATTACTCATATCCAACACAGTCATAGTAATTTGACTGAACCTCTGTCAAAAACAGATTGAAACTGATATTAAGCTCACCTGTCGGCCAGGTAGCCGATGGCGATGCTCCCCACCAGGAAGCCCACGTTGAGCGAAGCCTGGAACAAATCCACCAACCATCCATCTGCACACACCAGGTCAAACTAACACACACACACACACACACACACACACACACACACACACACACACACACACACACACACACACACACACAGGTTAGTCATGAACAGTGGCGAGCCGTGACTTTTATACCTAGGCCCTCTGACCCCCACCCCTTCCCTCGAAAAAAAGAAAAAAAAGTAGAGTTATTACGTCACATACATTAGCGGAATATCAAAACAGCGGTCCGGGGTGCAAAACGCTTCAATGACAGCGACCCTCTACCACACAAAACAACACCATTCATATAAACACCTATCATGACAGGGCACCCACAGCCAAGTAACAATTGAATGAAATGTTACTAAAATGAATTAAGTCGGCTTGATGGCGGGTCATGCTGCTGATCCTTTGCCACTCCAATTTATCATTGTAACTCAATCTTGAAAATGACTCGGTTAATAATTTCGTAACGATGTCATCACTATCACTGACGTGAGCCATCATGAACGCATTTATGCTAATCATAAATCTATCGATCATAAATCTATCGATTAGATTTATGATTCGAAAATAATAAAAGTAGGGCAGACATGTGGATATTATCCGGCTGAACAAAACGTGCATTTATCTAACAGGTTCGTTTTCCACAGACCTTATTTCGAGCTATTTTCCAAAACCCTATGGAGAAATCCCATTGTTTTTGTGTCGAGAGAACCAGCAGCTTACTTCCGGGTTTTAGGACGCGTCACTGCACCACTTGCATAAACTTCACAGCGGGCGGAACTTGTGATAAAGTTCGCGAAAATAAAGCCTACCCATTTAGAGGGAAGATATGATTGGTCAATTGTACTGTCATTTGACATTACTCTCTCATTGAGTTACTATAGCTGGCCCTCTGTGAATGTTCAGAGGGAATGTACACAAGCTCTCCAGCTCACAGTCGCAGAGACGGCTAAAGGAGCTTCTTTCATTTAACCCTTCACGTTCCAACAGAAACTGAACAGGCAGATTCGAAGGATTTATTTCTTTGGAAATGTTGTTTTAAATACAATTAAATCAAGTTATTTTGGTAAAACTAATGAAAAATATTTTTAAAAAAAAATTAAAAATTTTTTTTTTTTAAAAATATGTTTTTTTAATGTTTTCAAATATAATTTTTTAGAATATCTTAGGCCCTCAGAGAGGGCCTAGAGGGCCCTGACGGCTCGCCACTGGTCATGAAAGGATTTCTCTCTTTAAATCTTCAAAATCTCTAGAACCACAACAAAAATACATGTAAAAACTTACTAGTGAGAAATGTTGTGCATGCTGGTGGCTATTTTTGTTAAATCTCATATATTCCTTTTAAATAAATGTATATTTCTGCACCAAACATGCACGACACAACTTGGGAAACAGTGAGTTGTAAGAAGACAATTATATTAGCATTGTTTCTTCCTTTGTTACTAACCTCAGTAACAAAGGACTGTCTCCCCTCATAGTCGTACTCCCAGCCATCTTTGCAGGCAGCCGTTGTTGGGATTCTGCTGAGGTCCAGCTCCTCTGAATCACAGCTGAGAGCCGTGGAGTTCCAGTCCACCTCGTACCGCTCACAGCTGCTTTCAGATCTGTTCCCCTGAGGCACCGTCAGCCTGCGAGCCTCCGTCAGGCTCCATCCACACGTCTGCCTCCTCTCCACCACCGCGGGGTCTCTGCACCAGTGATCCGGGGTGAATCCCTGGAAGACGATGCCCACGTAGACCCCGGCCCAGGGCATGGACACCAAGCAAAACAGGGCGAATATCCGCTTCTGACAGCGGCCAAACTTCCCCGCTTCCTCCAAGATGTCGTCAAAAGTGGTCATGGCTGCAAAAAGCTCTTTATAAACAGCTCACAAGTAATTTAAAAGACAGTGTGTGCAGCCTTGATAGTAAGCTCTGAGCATCTCTCTGCTGAGGTACCGCTGACATGTCTCTGCTTTGGGTTTTTAAACAGGACAAGCGGGAGCAAAGGTCCAAAGAAAGACGTTGTTGCTTACGGTGAAAAAGGTGGAACATTAAAACTATCAGCTTTCTAAGAGGTCAGAACAAGTGTGTCATTTTAATGGGTAACACCGGAGTCAGAAACATACAGTAAATGCACCAACAAGGGCCTCCCTGGACCGCTGGGCTTTGCGTCTCGTGTGCAGAAAGTTAGTAATGCTGTTAATCAGTGAACATTTAAAGATCTGTCTGTTGGGGAAGAGGATCGAGTTCATGCCACTGTGCAAAGGGGGGGGGACGGGGGGGACGGACGTCAGAGTTGTCTTTGAGTCGTTTGAGCCTTGGACGTTTCTGTAAAAAGTTAATATATTGGACAACGTTCATGTCATTCAAACACATCTAATAGTCTAGCAGCAAGTCCTCAAAAAAGGCTTTAGTTTTTGAGATTTGACTTGAACTCATCTTGATAAGACTTGATCTGGACATGTTGAATGAAACAAAATTGGACTTGTATCGACATGTTTTAACTTATTTTTGACTTGATTTTGACTCTTCTTAAACAACTTGAGACTTGACTTGCACGTGGTTTAAATAATAATAATAATAATAATACATTATATTTTTAGGCGCCTTTCATGACACCCAAGGACACCGTACAATTTGTTAAAAAAGAAAACAAAGAAAACGCTAATAGGCAACAGAACATGATAAAAACACAAACAGGAAATCATGGAGGAGACAGTCAAGTAGACATAAATGAACCATATAATGGGGAGCACTACAGTGAGTAGGCAGATTTGAACAGGTGGGTTTTTAATTGGGATTTAAATATGGTGATTGTGTCTGACTGTCGGATGTGCGGGGGGAGCGAGTTCCAGAGTCTGGGAGCAGTGCAGCTAAAAGCCCGAGCACCCATGGTGACGAGGCGTGGGGTGGGGACGGTTAGCAGACCAGCAGAGGAGGAGCGGAGGGAGCGAGAGGGGGTGTACTCCTGAAGAAGGTCAGCCAGATAGGGGGGGGCCAGGTTATGTAGGGCTTTGTAGGTGAGCAGTAGGTTTTTGAAGTTGATACGGGATTGAACAGGGAGCCAGTGGAGTTGGATGAGGATGGGGGTGATGTGTTCTGAGGCCTTGGTGCCGGTGATGATCCGGGCTGCAGAGTTCTGTATGATTTGTAGTTTATTGATGAGCTTGGTGGGTATGCCTGAGAGGATGGCGTTACAGTAGTCGATGCGGGACGTGACAAATGCATTGACCAGGACTTCAGTGTTTGAGAAAGGGATGGGCGGAGTCTGGAGATATTGCGTATGTGGAAGAAGGCAGTCCGGGTGATGTTATTTATGTGAGGTGAAAATGAGAGGGAGCTGTCCAGGATGACACCAAGGCTCTTAACTTGGCCAGAGAAGGGGATGGTGTAGCCATCAATGATGAGGTTGGAGGCAGGGGAGGATGAGGTTTTGGACAGGGTGGTTTTGGTGACAACCAGCAGGGCTTCGGTTTTGCTGCCGTTGAGTTTTAGGAAGTTCCTGTTCATCCAGCTCCTGATATCCTGGAGGCAGTTGGTGAGAGAGGTTGGAGGGAGGGCAGTGTTGGGTTTGCTGGAAATGTAGACCTGAGTATCATCGGCGTAACAGTGGAAATGGACATTATGATGACGGAGGATAGTGCCAAGGGGGAGTAGGTAGATAATAAACAGGAGTGGACCCAATACTGACCCCTGAGGAACACCATGTGAGACAGTGGAGCAGTTTGACCGGTGGGTGCTGAGACGGACATATTGTTTTCTGTCTGTGAGGTAGGATGAAAACCATGAGAGTGCAGTACCAGTGATCCCAATGTCTGCCAAACGTTTGATAAGCAGTGGGTGCGAGATGGTGTCAAAGGCAGCTGTGAGGTCAAGGAGGATTAGGATGGTGAGCAGTCCAGAGTCAGCTGCACGGAGGAGGTCGTTGGTGATTTTTACCAGCGCTGTTTCGGTGCTGTGCTTTGAGCGGAAACCCGATTGGAAGGGTTCATGAAGGTTGTTTTTGTCCAGGTGTTGTTGAAGTTGGTCAGCAACCACTCTTTCGAGGGTCTTTGAGATGAAGGAGAGGTTAGAGATGGGCCTGTAGTTATTCAGGTCATCTCGGTCAGCTCCAGGTTTTTTGAGTGTTGGTGTTATTGCAGCAGTTTTGAGATTTGGCGGTACAGTTCCAGTTGCGAGGGACGAGTTAATGATTCTTGTGATCAAGGGGCAAGTAGAGGGCACACAGGCTTTAACGAGGGCAGTGGGGAGTGGGTCAAGCTGACAGGTAGTAGGTTTGGATTTACGGAGGAGCTCAGTGATGGAGAACTCAGTAGCTGCTGAAAAATTGGACAGGGTGGGGATTAGCTGGTGACTGGTGGAGCTCAGCCACTGTGGGTCGTCTTTGGAGGTGCTAGATGCAGCCAGTTGCAGGTGGATGGTGTTGATTTTGCTATTGAAGAAATTCAGAAAGTCATTGCAGTCATCAGATGAGATGTCTGTGGGGAGGGTTGTGGGAGGTTGAAGTAGGTGTCTGACGGTTGAGAAGAGGTTTCTCGTGTTACCTTTTCCAGAACTGATGAGGTTGGAGTAGTAGGAGGACTTAGCGGTGGTGAGGGCGTTCTTGTAAAGGCAGAGATGTTCTTTGTAGATATGTAAATATCTTTAAGCTTGACTTATAGTCTAGCAGGAAGGGCCCTCAGATTTCGAGATACCCCTACCCGAGGTAGAACAAAACACAACAATGATTTTTCTTATCTTTAGGGTCTGCCATTAATGAATTTGATTGTTGTCGAATGTTATTTTGGGGGAAAAAATTTTTTTGGTTGTCCTTTAGAACTACCCCAATCCCTGAAAAGAGCCAAATTGGACCAGGCCGAATATGGGAAAGGTGACAAAAAAGCCCATAACTTGAGAATGATCACTCTTTTCCTCTTCAGATTTGCTGAGGTATGAACCAGGTGGCTGTCCTACATCACCAAATAGTCAGACAATTATTTAACTAAAGAAATACTGAATTATAGTCCTGTAAACTTAGCTTTAGTTTAGACGGAACATAGGACTCCATCACTTTTCTCTCATTTATCAGAAAAACAGAAATCCCTAAAAAATATATACCATTACTGAATTGTCTAGGGTGCTATTGAACACTAACCAGTTGTTGTATGGAAATATCTGGTACATTTCTATTGCAAATTAGATTTCTTTAGACATAGGCCTACCTCTTCTCTGATACAGTCACATTCCGAGTGGGGGATAAGTGGCATAATAGCCTATAAGTTAAGAATGCTCACTCTGATGGTCATCATATTTGGAGAGGGAAATACCAGGTGGCTGAACTACATCACCAAATAGTCAGAATAAGAGTAACCCAATAAAATAAAGTGTATTAGTTCTAAATGGCAAGCCTCTAAAACATAGGTGTAAATAGTACAGGTTTTATTGAAACTGGAACCTTAATTCAAAGTACAGTATACAAATCATCAAATAATTCTGTGAGAGGTCAAGTATATAGATACTAGAAACGTTAGGGGACACATTTTGACATTCTGCACAGCAGTTGTTGAAATCAAGCGGCAAACTCTGGGGCAGAGCCGGGACGCTAATAAGGAAGTGCCACAAACTGCAGTTCATCTATTGGCCGAAAGGTGATGACTGCAGAAAGGATGAATTTCCATAGACCCCCATGTTAAAATGCCCAACTTTACAGCAGAAATAAACATGTTTCTACCCCTGGATGCAATAAAAATTATTCGGGATATAGTTAGATTCCACCTTCATGATTAGGATTTGGTGAGTGAATTGTTTTATAACATGACCCTTTTATTTATATTAGGTCTTAAAATCTTTGCATAAATTAGGGCGTGGTCACATTGAGTGACAGCTCTGTCAAGTGACTGCTGCTGTAAGCTTCTTGTCTCTCTGCTAGCTGCTCCGTGAAGCTACAGGGAATCTGCCTGCTCAGTTCATCCAGGGAACACAACTTGAACCCGGCCGTGTTTGTTTGTTCTTCATGCTTATATCGGACTATTGTGACTCGCTCTGCGGTTAAAACAGACGGTGCATGAATGCGGTTTTGCGGTAAGGGAAATTCGAGTACTTTATTTATGTGTTTATGATTTTAATCAGCTACGTAATGAATGTTAAGGCTTGGGTTAGCGTGTAAGCGAGTGGTAGCTACATCTGTGCTAACGATGCTAATCGTAGCCTCCAAGTTAAAACCATAGACTGTATATATAAAGGTTAAAACGAAATAGACAAGTGTTAAGCGTTAAGTGGGATAATACTGTAGAACAAACGGCTTCTGTTTGAGGTTGGTAAAATAATGTCATCCCTGTAGCTTAGAGAGATATTTTATTATGTAGGTAGGAACTGTATGCATCGCTAAGGTTAATTTAAATTGGCTATGCTCAAGTATAGACAAGCTAACGTGAAAGTAGTGTATGTGAAATCAACCTCACAAAAAGATGTGTGTATATTACAATTATTAATGTCATATTTCAAGATGATTACTTAGATATTACAATATGGTTGGTTGAGCTGGAGTTCATTATTGAGCTTACACGTTAACGTCAGTCATATCTGAAGAACGAACCCAAACCTTGTTGTTTTTATTAATTGTATTACCAAATTGGTATCAAATAAACAGTAAGCATTGGTAACACAACTTCCAAAGTTACAGTAAATAAAAAGGACCCTGACTCGGACAATACACAATCCAACATGTTCAACAGAAGAGAATACGTTATATTGTTTGTACACATGGTACTTTACATATATCTGTTTGTTTAAAGTTTCCAGGTGATGCAGACAGGCTGGACCAGAGAGTGAGAGACAGAACTGGACTCAGCAGTGAACTTCAGCACAGGTACAAATACTCTTTTTTCATACTGTACAAAGAATCAAAAAGATATTGGTTTAAATAAATGAAGTATTGACTTTAATACACTGATATACATTCCATTAAACAATACTAAATACTAGATCACCTACACATCAGTGAAGTTGAGGGTTTTCTCCATGCAAAAGGTTACATTTAGATGTTAACAACATAGACTGTATATATAAAGGTTAACAAGCAATATGGAGAGGCGAAGTCCCTCCCCTTCCGGTGGACCTCCATGGGACCTTATTTCGGAAAAATTATGTATTGAAGTCAATGGCGAGAGAAAGATGATCTTTCGATCCCGTTTGAATTGTGCCACGAATTACACATATGATGTTTGTCAATTTAAAAGATAATTTTGCAAGTCAAAAAAATAAAAATGTGTCGTAAAACTGTGAAGTAACACATGTTTTTGTGTGAAACGCTCAATGAACTACATCTCTGGTCTCGCATAACAACATACGTCACCAAGATGGCCGTCACTGTGGGGGAAACTTCTGTGTAGCAATGCAGTGGGAGTCACCGACTCATGAAGGAGACACGGGGAGAGCTGGAGCTTTGATGTCAAACACTGATGGTTTATTAGGAGCTTCGGCCGGAGGATTCACAAAACAAGTCAAAGAGTCAGAGGTTCTGACTTCACGGTTGAGTTGCCACGTCAATTCTGAAGAACTCTACCCCAGACCCATGTATTTAGCTAGTTCAGAGAGAATAATCCACATTGTGCATAACAAGATAGAATCATAACACCTCTATCAGCTGACGCCAACAGGCAGGAACTGATAAACTGGGTCAAAGCTATGGACCTTGGAAAATATTTCCCCAACAGTCACTACTGTCTTGCCAAAAAAGGGATTGACTACCCTCACTATCACCACAATGAAACACGTCCAGAAGAATGTCATGCAAAGCCGCCTGCCTTCCTTTGATTCTCCCTGAACTGCCTGATCTTTTTAATGTTCAATGTCAACCATTTGTGCAGATAGCATGAAGTAGAAAAGATCGCCGATGCTAATGTAGCGTTAGCGTTAGCATTTCTCCACCGGGGGCCTCCGGGCTTAAAAGATGTATTATAGAATGATCACACCGGTGTGACAGTACTCTTCAAAGGGTTCACGAAATATGACTACTACTCTTACTGTTTAACATTTTGGGTTACTTAATGTTACTTCATGTTAAGGCTAATAAAAATGACAAGGCTAAGGCTGTAATGCTAACTAACGTGCTTGCTACTAGCTAGGTAGCTAACTTGATCGAGCCACTCCTGGTCCTTTCATCAGAAGGGAAGCGAAAGAACGAGCAAGACCCATTGCTGGTATGATTACAACCTGGTACAAAGCACACAGGCATCTTGTTAAAGTTATCTTATCTTAGCTATCTCTTATATTTAGTGGAGGAAAACAATTATGACATCAGTTATGACATTAGAGATGGGTGAGTCCTGATTCATCCGGATCACTAACCCGGATCCTAGTAATGAGCTAGTCGTGACGAGTCTCCCCTCTCGATTAACCCGAGTCCTTTGAGTCCTACACGTGGTGACGTACAAATTAAAACTATAAATTGCGTCACTCGCTACCCTCCTTATAACATGTAAAATCACATTACAACGTACCCCAGTCCATCTGCCTAGCCTTTAGCAAGTAGGATAGCTGCCAGAAGTTATCGTTTGGCTCAAGCGAGTGGATGCGGATCAGTGAAACTTCCTGCAGACTCATGCGGACTCAGAGCTGTAACCGTAGCAGATCCAGAGATCCAGAGATCCAGGCAGACTCATCATGGACGAGTCAACAGCAGACTCAGATTCGCAAATCCTGACTCACTGAATAATGGGAACTTCCTGCAGACTCGTGACTCGTGCGGACTCAGAGCCGTAACCATAGCAGATCCAGAGATCCAGGCAGACTCATCATGGATGAGTCAACAGCAGACTCAGATTCGCAAATCCTGACTCACTGAATCATGGGAACTTCCTTCACTTCCTGCAGACTCGTGAGTCGTGGGGACTCAGAGCCGTAACCGTATAGCAGATCCAGAGATCCAGACTCGTCATGCACGAGCATAGCCGCGGGAACTGGGAAGTCATTTTACTTAGGGGGTGCGGACAAAAGTGGGGAGAGATTTCAACAACAGTAACATGAAGTTTTTCAAATGTACACCACTCGCAGCCCCGTCTCCAGCACCCCTACTTCCCGCGGCTATTGTGCACGAGTCAACAGCAGACTCAGAGATTCGCAAATCCTGACTCACTGTGCAAAACATAGCAGTCTCGTGCGGACTCAGAGCCGTAACCGTATTGCAGCAGATCCAGAGATCCAGCAGACTCGTCGTCATGCATTAGTCAACAGCAGATTCAGATTCGCCAAATCGCAAAATAACCCTTTTTTTTTGTGATCAACATTTTTTATTAAAGCAAAAGACACTGTGTAGCGGAGGTTAATGTAACGTTAGTTTAATATGCTTCTGTGAAATGCAACAACTTTTCGGTTTCACCGGTAGGATTTCTACGCTCTTGGTGATGCTGACTCATATGACTCAAAGGACTCGTATGATCCGGATCTCTTCAATGACTGACTCAGAAGACTCAGAGTCTGTAAAAGGATCCGGATTTGCCATCTCTATATGACATCACTTACGCGACTCTGGGATTGTTAGTCTTTCTAGTTGCATATTTTTCATAGTCTTATATTTCAACAGTTTTACGACAAACTGTGACTTCTTTGACTTGGAAATGATTTTTTAAGATTGACAAACATCATATGTGTAATTTATGGCACAATTCACACGGGATCGAAAGATAAGTTTTCTCTCCCCATTGACTTCAATACATAATTTTTCCGAAATAAGGTCCCATGGGTCGGAAGTAGATGGGCGGGACTTCGCCTCTCTATTACTTTGTCAGCTTTCTAATTTAATGTATTGAAGGCAAAGATATTTGACACATAGTGAGAACTGCTACTATTTATCTCTCAATAGTGTCTGTAAAAAACGTGGTACAAGTGATTCTTTCAGTGAGACAACAGAGCAAGCTTCTACAGTTGCACTAAGTTTTGATAACAGTTAAATATTATTTTGATAATAAAATATATTTCAATGTTGATGAATTTCATACTGTTCATTCATAATCTGATTGTCTTTGTAGCTCACTGTTGAAATAAAAAAAAACATTATAATTACAAAATAATTATATCTACACACAAACCACCTCTTTCATAAATAACACACTTCTTCTGCAATAATATGTTTTATGTTTCCTGTAATTTTTGTTAGGAAAGGACATGCCTGAAAGACACGATTCAACATTTTCTCCTTCTCTGAGGGTCAAGAAGAACATCCAAGAGGAAAATTAAAAGCTGATGTTATGAGATTTTAAGACCAGTACAGGACATTCACTAAGAAACTACTTTTATTGTGAAAACACAGTCAGCTGATCGAATGCACCTATTTCCACATCTACACTCCATCAGCTGATTATTTCTATTTGCCTCACTTTATGAGCTTCACATCACTTGTGCCTTGTACCGCAGAGTTTGCAACGTCACAAATAAATGGGGCCAATCTTCAGTCAGATGTGAATGTGTAATCTAACATTTTCAGTAAGAATAATGGACAAAAGGAGTGCAAATACAAATTCAATTTATTGAAATGTGAACCAAAAGTTAATCAAAAATGTTTTAAATAAAAAGCACATATGGACAGAAGATGTAAACCTATTAAATGTATAAGTAAACACATTTAGTGAAATAAAGTGACAGAATAGGCCTGTGCAGTTGGTATCAGCTATGCCCAGCATGGGCTCCTCCATCAGGCCTGGTCCTCCTCGCAGAGGAAAGACTCTCAGTCCTCTCCAAACCAACAGACAGGACGTCCATCACACGGAGGTTTCTCCCTGGAGTCTCTGCAGCTCTCTGGACACCACGCTGTCTCAATCCGTCCACACTGAATATGAGAGGGGAAAAATGAAAATAATAAATGCTTTAGACAATAAGAAATATAAAGTTGACTGTTGAGTTGCTCAGTTTTTTTAGATTGTCAATACTATTACTGTATAACTAATATCTCAGGTTAAGAGGCACATTCAAATAAAGTCAAGGATCTAGAACTGGTACTTGTAGTTTTAATGATAGTCTGGTTATTATGCTGTTTGGAGGAGGCCTCACAGGTAAGAGCACTAACTAGCTACCATCACATGTACCTTAGCTTGACTTAAATGTATTAAACGTATAATTAAGTGATGGCAAAATATAAATAACTAATGTCATGCAAACATATTAATATTTGCTTCATTCCAGTGTTGAATTTAGCACAATTGCATACAAACGTCAAGGGATTTTAAGATTATGAAGTATTATGCTAAAAACTCAATAACTTAGATTAATATTTATAGTTTTGCTGAATAGTTTCATGTCCGCTTACCTTAGAAACGTAAAATGCAACGGCAGTGTGCAGACGGGGAGCATGTTACATACATGCCAACCTTTCCAAATCCAAAAGAGGTAGGTTTGCGCGCGGCAAATGTCCACGCCCAAATTGGGTAATCAGAAGAAATGGAACCCCAGTAATTACATGTATAAACCATGTATTTATCATATATTGAATAATTGTATGCATTTTTCAGAAAAAGTGGAAATTTGGTAAACAGTGACATCAATGACATGTTTGGTCTGTAAAATGCCCGAAAAGTAAAAGAATGGGAGATAAATATCGCAAAGTCTCCACATTTTATTATATGTTTAATCTGTTTCTGGTCCTCTTTCAGTTGAGACAGTGTATGTGAAGGATGTGTCAGAATGTAGAACTCTTGTGTGAACATTGGATAAAGCCAGGTTCATATTCTTGTTTCATGTTGTTGACATATTAGAGTCAAAGGTTTGCACAGAGCGAAATATCTTTGTGTTGTGCCATAAATCAGAAAATACTGCATTAAAAAAGTAATTTCCTGCATTGTTCTACTGATAAAGTGTGATATAAATAATGTACAGGCTTTCAGATTGCTGTAGTTCACTAAACAGAGACATTAACGACATGTTTGGTGTTGAAAAATGTTTTGTGTGTTTGTGGTCCTCTTTCAGTTGAGACACTGTAGGTGAAGGATGCTTCAGGAAAAGACCAAACACTGGATGTCTTTCAGTCGCCAACATGTGTTTTCGAGACACTGATATTAACGGGGAAACCCTGCAGGACTCAAATGCCTCGTCTCTGTTCCCTTAAACTCATTTGGGAGTGATTACCCATCAGCCCCGGGGGTAACTCTCCCTTTCCTCCCCGGTCTGCACGTTGTTTCTCTTTCAAAACACACAGGACTGTTTGTATGATGGGATCACAGACACGCTGCAAACGGTGTCCGCCAAAAGTCGAGTCCAGTGTCTATGTAGTGTCATTTTTATTTGTTAGAGTTTGGGAAGATTGAAAATCGGTAGGGAAAGTCAGCTAAGTCGGTAGGCGGTAGAAACATGTCAAAAGCGGTAGACTACCGCCCGAATAGGTAGGGTTGGCAGGTATGATGTTAGCTTAGCTTGGTAGCTTCAGCTAGCTCTGGAGCTACCAACTTGGTGGCAGCAGGTCCCGCCTCGGCGCCGCCTCGGCCAGGCGGGAGTTGGACTCTGACGTCACTGTCGAGCCGTTAGTGGCCGACTCCGCCTACTAAGGGCTTCTCGGCAACTCTGCAGAATCCTAAGGGTGACGTCACGGACCCTACGTCCATTTATATATACAGTCTATGGTTGAAATGCATCCTCTGTTGGCGGCAGATTTTCCGAGGCTGCATCTGTTGTTGTTGCAATTATGAACCTCAGTTCATCCAAGTTTGTGCACATCAGTCCATTTTCCTTTTTCTTTTTTCCATATAGCAGAAGCGCACATTCTCTTGCGACTGGCAAAGACTCTTCCAAGCTGGCAGAGAGTCCAAAATGGGCCAGATCTTTGAGCTCGCTGAGATGGGTCTTGAATTTGGTGAATGCTGTTGTCTTTCCTATTCTGTACAAACTACTTGTTGTGCCACAGCCAGTGAGTGCATGACATGCTGGTAGACAGTTAGACATGTCTTTTCCAATTGCCTCACATATGGTGTTGATGGGGACATATCTCTCTCTCATTCCATGGCCTGCATGCATGTACACTAGAGATGAACCAAACATGTATTTTCTTGCATAATATATGAGCAGTACTTCCACATCTGTGTCATCAGACCTCACAATGATGCGGGAATATGACTCTGCAAGATGTATGGCATGGAGCACCATCATTGTGTCTGCCTCCTCCTGATCACTGTACAGTGATGTCAAACTGCTGACTCCTGCTGTGCAGATGCTCTTCACCTCCTCCCCTTCGTCAAATCCTGAGTGTAGTCTCTGTGGGGCAGCAGTGACAATGTAGTTGCTCACAAACATGCACAGTGCAGTCTTGTTTCCACTGCTCCTCAAGTACTTCCTGTAGTTTGGGACATTTGTTTTGCCAATGTGTAGGCCTTCCATCACTTGCACCTCTCCTTTGCCTCTCCAGGTCTTTGATTGACTGTGGGCCGTCATACCTGTCAAATACCCCACACATTTCATTTCTTGTTTTCTATATATTATATATATATATATATAATATGTGCCAAACACTCTGTATGATTTTGTGGATGGGTGTGTCAATGCAGGTGCATTTAAAAAAGTGCAGATCTGTATTGAGGACCCAGCTCTGAAGAATAACACAAGTGTTATAACCTAAATTTAAACAAATGTCCCAAACTACAGGAAGTAATTGAGGAGTAGTGGAAACTGCTTCACTGCATCACGGCTGCCCCACAGAGACTACACTCAGGTGACTCCATCATCTTGGCAGGTGGATTTGACGAAGGGGAGGAGGTGAAGAGCATCTGCACGGCAGGAGTCAGCAGTTTGACATCACTGTACATTGATCAGGAGGAGGCAGACACAAGGATGGTGCTCTATGCCAGCGGTTCTCAAACTGTGGTCCGCGGACCACTGGTGGTCCGCGAGGGTACTGCAGGTGGTCCGTGGAAAAAAGCTAAATAAAATCCACTTTTTATTATCAAGGATTTTCGGGGACCTGAAGACACATTTTGAGTTGTATACACTGTTGGAAAGAGAAGTTTCCTAGCTTTCTAATGATATCAGGCAGTGGGGTAGTGGTCGTTGGGCTCATCGGACATTTATGCGAGAAAATCTCTAATGTCCGAGTGCAAGTGAATGCACCACAAGACACGAGCCTTGTAACCCCTCCCCCGGCCCTGGCGCGAGCGTGGAAATATGATTGGCGAACAATATTGTGGCTTTCCAAGTTAACATTGATTGATATGACTGCGATTAAATCAGCATATACTTCTGCCAGGGGATGCCACCCCTCAAAATCTCTTGCCACCCCATGAATATTTTTCTAGATCCACCGCTGAGTAGGCTATATTTTTCGTTTCGTTTATTTAATAAGTTAATTTGTTTTTTGTTTGTTTTGAGATTTAAATAGATTTTGAAAGTGGAGATAGAGAGAGAGAGAGAGAGAGAGAGAGAGAGAGAGAGAGAGAAGCAGCGCTGTCTGCTTAGTTGCAATACTGTAGCTCAAGCCTTTATGCAACTTAGGCCTATACATTGTTTATGTTACTTATATGTGTGTGTGTGTGTGTGTGTGTGTGTGTGTGTTGTGTGTGTGTGTGTGTGTGTGTGTGTGCTGAGCGCAGCGCCGTCTGCTTTTTGCAGTACAGTAACTAAAGTAGGAGCATACCGGTAGTTTTTTGTAGACCTGTCTGCCCGTTTTGTGAGTGCACTGCGCGCGTGCGCACTTGTGGCATTTGTTTGGGATGACCTAATTAAAATACCGTCCGCTGTCGAGACACATACACAACGCAGACAGACACCGGTCACAAAAGTATCAAATAGGCTTCAATTTACTTTTGATTGTCTATAATTAACTATAAAAAAATATCGGCGTTTTAACACTACGTTTATATACGTACTTATTTTTACGGTTTGCATATGAGGTGGTCCGCGAAAATCCTTGATAATAAATAGTGGTCCGCATAAACAAAAAGTTTGAGAACCCCTGCTCTATGCCATACATCTTGCAGAGTCATATTCCCGCATCATTGTGAGGTCTGATGACACAGATGTGGAAGTACTGTTCATATATTATGCAAACATGTTTGGTTCATCTCTAGTGTGCATGCATGCAGGCAGGCCATGGAATGAGAGAGAGATATGTCCCCATCAACACCATATGTGAGAAAATTGGAAAAGACATGTCTAACTGTCTACCAGCATGTCATGCACTCACTGGCTGTGGCACAACAAGTAGTTTGTACAGAATAGGAAAGACAACAGCATTCACCAAACTCAAGACCCATCTCAGCGAGCTCAAAGATCTGGCCCATTTTGGACTCTGCCAGCTTGGAAGAGTCTTTGCCAGTCGCAAGAGAATGTGCGCTTCTGCTATATGGAAAAAAGGAAAAGGAAAATGTAGTTAGTGCACAAACTTGGATGAACTGAGGTTCATAATTGCATCAACAACTAGGGTTGCAAAATTCCGGGAATTTTCAAAGATGGAAACTTTCCATGGGAATTAACGGGAATTTATGGGAATGAACTGGGAATTTTCTAAATTGAAAGTTGGCCCTTCATAGGGAACTTAAATATACAGTAGTTGGGGAAAGTATATTTTAGCATAATCTTGACTAAAACAAACAGATGCCATTCAAGTACACTTGAATATCCTTGCCATTCCTCAATCACATGAGACCACACCCCCTACAGGCACTGTGCATTCCTCCATCACATGCACAGATGATTTCGAGAAGACTGGATCACACTTTTGAGCCCAAAGGACAAGACAAATAAAGCCACACATTTGAGCTGTGGACTACACAAAGTGAAGTAAGTTTTGATGATATTATGGGTAATATATTTATTTAATGTTTAAATTGCAAATATCACATACAAATGTATTCATCTAGTACAGTGTTTCTCAAACTTTTTCATACAAGGACCACTTAACCAATAAAAAAAACACTCGCGGACCACCTAACTCCCCAAATATCCAAAAACACAGTTTTTCTAGAACAGATTACAAATCGCCTGAAAATGGTACAAACAAGTAGCAACATGTGTGACGAAGGTGTTGCGCTGGGCTATATCATGCAATCGAAAGAGAAACTTAAGCTCGCTCGCGGAGATATTCCCGCGAGAGTGCGGAAAACTTAAATGTATTTATTTATTTCAAATATGGAATATTTCCAAAATTCCCCAGCTTAACTTCCCATGGAAATTTACTGGAAACTTTCCGGAAATTTTCCGCCCCTTTGCAACCCTAGTCCTACATCACCAAATAGTCAGACAATTATTTACCTAAAGAAATACTGAATTATAGTCCTGTAAACTTAGCTTTAGTTTAGATGGAAATTGTACTTTTTGGTGATAGGAACCTAGGACTCCATCACTTTTCTCTCATTTATCAGAAAAACAGAAATCATATTTGGAGAGGGAAATACCAGGTGGCTGAACTACATCACCAAATAGTCAGAATAAGAGTAACCCAATAAAACCAAGTGTATTAGTTCTAAATGGCAAGCCTCTAAAACATAGGTGTAAATAGTACAGGTTTTATTGAAACTGGAACCTTAAAGGTCCCATGGCATGGCCATTTCTACTGATCATAATTCCATTGTTGAGGTCTACTAGAATAGATTTAACTTGTGCAATTTTCCAAACTCACATTGGTTTCTCATACAGCATCTCTGTATAGTATGTGTATTCACTCTCTGTCCTAAACGGCTTGCTGGAGCTCCTGCCCCCCCCCCCCCCCCCCTCCCTGTGAGCCCAGTGTGCTCTGATTGGTCGGGACGTTGCGAGGCTTGTTGCTGCTCGTTGCTGCTCGCCACTGCTGCGAGGAGCGGACAGGTTTCCGGGTCGGCGATACAGCGAGAACAAGGAAACTCATCCTGAGCACACACAAACACTCACAGCCGAAGTCAAAACAATAAGTGTGGCTTGATATTGAGAAAGAAAAAGGTTTATAACGCTGTGAGCATGGGTCTGCGAGAGCATTTCTCCGCCATCCCAACTCGTCTATTACCAGCGTTCAGGGAGCTCTATGCAAGTCAATGGGGACTCCCTGTTAGTTAGCCAAGGGATCCTGGTGTGTGAGGTGCTCCGCGGATTGGTCCATTTGGGCCAATCCGGTCATTTGTTGTTGATTTGGGTGTTCACACGTCACAGAACCCAGGAAGAAAACAATGGAAAATGAGAAATCTCCAACGAGGCGTTCTGGGGCAGCATAGACAGGTCTTTTCTGTGTTAGAGTTTTACTCCCTACAGGGTGTACTTTGAGGGTTTGTGACTCAGCAGACCGTTTACATGCATAAAAACCTTCATAACACACAAGGGGACGGGTAATAACCGGAAAAGCATGACATGGGCCCTTTAATTCAAAGTACAGTATACAAATCATCAAATAATTCTGTGAGAGGTCAAGTAGGCCTATATAGATACTAGAAACGTTAGGGGACACATTTTGACATTCTGCACAGCAGGTGCAGAGCTCCGTACAGGGAAGGCCAACAGGGGTGTGACACCATATCGCTGTCTGAAACATTGCTCTTTGTACATGTTGTTGAAATGCATCCTCTGTTGGTGGCAGATTTTCAGAGGCTGCATCTGTTGTTGATAGGGTTGCAAAGGGGCGGAACATTTCCGGTAAATTTCCATGGGAAGTTAAGCTGGGGAATTTTGGAAATATTCCATATTTGAAATTAATTAATTAATTTAAGTTTTCCGCACTCTCGCGGGAATATCTCCGCGAGCGAGCTTAAAGGTGGGGTAGGTCATTTTGGAGAAACCAGCTCGAGTGCGCAAGAATTTGAAAATACACAGCCGGAAGAAATCTGCTACTTCCTTACAGAGCCCCTCCTCCAACACACACGAACGCGCACATGACCAATGAGGGCACGAGATAAGTTTGTGCACAGATGGAAGGCTGACAGGCAGGTAGGCCATCCAGTTATTTTAGCCGGGCCGGCTCAGATGATTGGTCGTGCTTTTTACAGCGCCACGGCTTCCACAGATGACATTTTTTTATGTATTTTTTGTCAAAGCACTGAAGATATTCATTGCTATCGGGATGTTAAGAGCATTCCATGGAATATAACAAAAAGTGTATCTCGAGCCGGTTTCTCAGACTTACCTACCCCACCTTTAAGTTTCTCTTTCGATTGCATGATCTAGCCCAGCGCAACACCTTCGTCACACATGTTGCCACTTGTTTGTTCCATTTTCAGGCGATTTGTAATCTGTTCTAGAAAAACGATGTGTTTTTGGATATTTGGGGAGTTAGGTGGTCCGCGAGTGTTTTTTTTTATTGGTTAAGTGGTCCTTGGTATGAAAAAGTTTGAGAAACACTGTACAGTGCTTCTCAAAGTGTGGTCCGCGGACCACTGGTGGTCCGTGAGCGCCCCCTAGTGGTGCGTGAGTATATTGGTAAATTTCACATTTGAAATAAATAAATACATTTAAGTTTTCCGCACTCTTGCGGGAATATCTCCGCAATGGAGCAAGCTTAAGTTTCACTTTCGATGCATGATATAGCCCAGCGCAACACCTTCGTCACACATGTTGCCACTTGTTTGTACCATTTTCAGGCGATTTGTAATCTGTTCTAGAAAAACGATGTGTTTTTGGATATTTGTGGAGTTAAGTGATCCTTGGTATGAAAAAGTTTGAGAAACACTGCTCTAGATGAAGTAGGACAGCCACCTGGTTCATACCTCAGCAAATCTGAAGAGGAAAAGAGTGATCTTTCTCAAGTTATGGGCTTTTTTGTCACCTTTCCCATATTCGGCCTGGTCTAATTTGGCTCTTTTTCAGGGATTGGGGTAGTTCTAAAGAACAACCAAAATAACATTTGACAACAATCAAATTCATTAATGGCAGACCCTAAAGATAAGAAAAATCATTGTTGTGTTTTGTTCTGCCTCGGGTAGGGGTATCTCGAAATCAGTGGTTCTCAAACTTTTTTCAATAACGTACCCCCTTTGAAAAAGAAATTCAGCCAAGTACCCCCTGATCAGCGCAAAACAATGTGTTAGGGACAAAAAGCCTAAATAAAGAGATACAGTACAGCGCTGCACCATCAGTGTCTGATTTATTAAAACAACAACATGAGAAACACTTAAATGCTACATTTCAAATGTTTACAATCCATCACTAAATTCATGGCAAACCAATTTCAACATCATGCAATAACACTAAGACGACATTAGTTGCATTGAACTGATCTTTTTAATAAGTTGTACTTACAATGTAGTGAGAAACATGGGCTTGTGCTTCTCTGAGGATCTTTGTCATTCTCGGTGACAGGGAGGCAAACTGCAGTTATTACACTTCGCGTTTTGAAATATGTGTAACTCTGTTAATATAAAACCCACACTGCTCAAACTTCGTTACTTTTCCTAAAATTGGTATACTTATTTATTAATTTTGGGGCGTGGGGAATGAAAAGAAAAAAATATATGAGCATTTATACCTATAACCGCCAGACGGGATTTTGAACCCTCATATAAACATATGCATAATGCTGCGCTATACTTTGCGGCCACACCCTGTTGCCAAGCAACGCTTATTGTTTAGGTGTCCTTTGATAAGCAGGCAGTCATATCATTAGCTAGAACTAGCTAGATCTGATGGATATAAACATAAACGCGAGTGAAGTCTAATCTGACGGGAGAGAGAGATCAGCTGCTGCTGACGGAGACACACGCAGCTCTTCATGATCACCTGCAGCGGTGAGCGGAGCAAAACACACACTAAGAGTTAGAACATCACACTTAGCTATTTGATCTACTCTGGAACTAGCTAAACATGTTTATTCTTTACTGTCGGGTCACTTATTACAGGTTCTTCAGCGAGCTGCCTGAGCCTGATACTGACGGGCTGTCAGGAGAGGGAGAGAAAAGAGTGCACCCCGTTTATTTTTCCCATTTTATTATCCAGAATTACTGTAAACTTTTGAATAAAGTAGTTCATCTACTATTAGTAGTTTGTTTAAATGTATTACTTATTTAGTTTTTTTCATTAACATAAAATACATCTCACGTACCCTCTGCAGTACTCCAACGTACCCCTAGGGGTCCGCGTACCCCCATTTGAGAACCACTGTGCTAGACTATAAATCAAGCTTAAAGGTATTTAAACCACGTGCACGTCAAGTCTCAAGTTGTTTAAGAAGAGTCCAAATCAAGTCAAAAATAAGTTAAAACATGTCAATACAAGTCCAATTTTGTTTCATTCAACATGTCCAGATCAAGTCTTATCAAGATGAGTTCAAGTCAAATCTCATAAATGTTACCAGACTTGTCCATGTCACTCATCCTTTGAAACAAGCGCAACTTCTTTCCTGTCTTGTAAAAATCTAGTCTCAAGCCATCAGGGATTGTTTCTGTGCAAATGGAGCCCCGAGTATTGAGTACATAAATGAACAAACCTTTCAGAAGGTCGAAATATCTGTATTATACATCCTGTTTTTATTGGTCTCATCTAATATTATACTATTTTGAGATACAGGATTAGTGATTTTCATGATCTGTAAGCTGTAATCATCACAATTAAAACAAAAAAGGCTTGAAATATTTCACTTTATGCATATTGTATCTAGAATATATGAATGTTTAATATCTTTTAATTAAATGACAGAAAAAAAGTTCTATGATATAGTAATTTTTTGAGAAGCACCTGTAGAATCAGCTTTAGCATCTAACCAGATGGCAAAGAAGCAGTTAAGTGCAGTGTAATATAGCATATTAAAGATAAAGGCTAAAGTATGGAATTGAAACGACCTTGCTGTCGTCTAAAAGTAAGCTAGCAAGTTAATATTCTGTTCCATCAATTCAATTGGCTTTTGATCAATCCTGACATTAACGTTACTGTACCTTTGTCCCGTTTCTCCTCCTCTTTTATTTTCTTCTCTTCCCTTGGCACCAGACAGCTTTTTCGACATGGTGATGGCTAATATGATCAGCTAGTTAGCGTCTTTTTCCCCGAGTAACGGCAGGTCAAGTGTCAGTTCAGAGAAATCCCCCCTGCCCCCCGGGGCACTTCAACTTACCTGACTAGGGGGGGGGGAGCGCCATAGTTTATTGGCGCTGTACGCAATGTAGGCGTAGTTCTGTTAAGATAAGATAACAAGATGTACTTTATTGATTCCAAATTGGGAAATTGTTTTATTATTAAATATCATTAATAGTATGAATTTTTGTTTTTCTTCCTCACAATTTTCGGCTCCCCTCATGGATGGATGTGCCCTTAGCATTCGTCTATACTGCCTCTGCCAAGGGCCGGCCCTATGTCCAAACCAATGATTGTACCCGGACAAGTCATGATACCTTTTGAGAGGAGTCCAGGTCACGTTGTGTGCCCTTTGAATCAGGGTCAAGTCTCCAGTCCTTCTAAGACTCTAATTTTGCAGACCCTATCCCTCCGTAGTCTTTCAAGTAGGAGAAATGCCAGCGTGCTCCTCCGGTTTACAGGCACTGTGTACATTATATAGAATAATTATGATGATGAATGCATTTTTTTACCACTAAAATACAGCAACACATCTTTGATTCATGTTGTTTATAACTGGACTATTACAATTATTATTAACTTTGTCTGTACAAAGTAGCCTGTCCAGGAAACATGCCCAAATCATCAAAGATTATGTATACATTTGGTTTTATGTTAAACCCAAGTTCAAACCAAAGTTAAGTCCTTCCAAACAAGTCCAAGTCCAGATGCTGTGGAGTGTGTGTTTCTGAGTTATATCATGAGGCATGTTATCAGACCACAGCAGTGATAAACAGCAGAACGTATTTATTCAAATAATGCAATACTTTTTACATCAATGTTGTTTTTAAATAGGAAAACAGGCAGAGCTGAAAAGCATATCAGACAACATAACGTACACCAACAGAATAATGATCTCCCATAGTACCCAATCATCAGAGAAAACTTCTTGTGCTTTTTTTTTAAAAAGTCGCTATACCCTCCAAGATCATTTGTCTGTATTTTAATTACTTTCACGTCACTGAAGCATCTCTCTGCTCGAGTGCAGCCAAAAAAAAGCACAAGAAATGTCCGTTCATTTCTTCGCAGAGTACCATGCAGACGAGCCACGCTAACTTTGGTTGGTAAATACAGCAAAACAGACTTTATGCAACGATGGAAAATAAGAAGACTTCACATATTAAAAACGGTACCATCCTTCTTCTCCGTAACGAGCAGTGCTACGACTTTCACTCGTGAGATATGAGCTGAGTTCAAAGTGCCAAACACAGGTAGATGTAGTTCAAACCTCCTTCTAATGGATCAGGAAGTCAAACACTTTCAGGACAACAACTGAGGTTTACGCGAGGAGTGGATGTTGGACTGAGGAGTGGTTTTAATTGATAGACATGGATTCTGGACAGTTATAATAGCACTAATTGAATAGTTCTTTGGAAACCTGCCCTATGAACTCTGCACTAAACCTCAATTTATTTGTCTTAAACTCTTTCTAACACTTGTCTTAATGATATGGTCGACAGGTGACATGATAATTGAGAATTTAGAACAAAGCTTCAAATCTTTCTGGATATTTTACTTCTGGACAATAAGTGACTGAACCCCCGGAGCATGAGGAGACGAACATAATGTTTTTCTCTTCTTGTTAATTATTATGGGACATCCCAAACTCATCCATATAAAATACTGATTGTTTCCCATTTCAAGCTTTTTTTTAAATCCTTTTTGTGTGTATTTTGGACAAATGGTATCCTAGAAAAACTTGTGTAAAAAGCTTTAGAAATACCCTGAAAGGTGAGCATTCTTTGTCAAGATTTTTTGCACGACATGTTTTGATAACATCTCTAGTTTCTGTGGATTAAATACTGAAAAACACAAAAGTGAATTTACCCATTTTTACTGCATACGATGTAATTATGTAATTGATGTGAGAAATGCTCATTATGTTTGTGATGTCAAATCAATACTTTGTTCATGTTCTGTCAATTAATCAACAGGTGCTCTCCCAAGGTTGAACAATCACCAACATAAAGTTTGTAGTTCAGGTAATTTGTCCAGACCCCATTTCATATTTACTGATATAAGAAAATGGACGATACTTGGGTCTGCAACTAATGGTTATTTTCATTATCAATTATTCCATTTATCACCTTTCACGTAATCAAGTCTGTGATAAAAACAAAGTGAAAAGTGTCCCAGAGATTATTACTACTTAGAGTTTCAAAATATTGCTTGGACAAACACATTTGAAGACATCACCTTGGACTCTTGGAGGATTTATAAGGGCCACTTTTCACTATTTTTTGACTTTTTGTAATGGAAAATGAAAATATTTTTTAGTTGCAGCCAAAACTACACTGGTGCAGATGTTCAGCTCTTTGTGGGTTTTTAAATTAGTCCTAACAAATACTCTGTTATACTGTGTAGGCTTGCTCAGTTAATGTGTAGTTTGACTGACTTTACCCAGATATCTCTGCGCTGAATCTCCCATCTTTACACTAGTTAGATAATAAAGCAGAAAATATGTTAAATGTAAGTAACCCGCTCGCATTCTTGACACTTTAATGCTTCTTTCGTTTTGTCTCATGCTAAGAAGGGGCTGATTCCGGCACAACAGAATTGGCTTCGAGAGAAAAAAAATCGGACTTTTCAACGCAGCGACATCCACAATCACAGACCTGAACACCAGAGCTGAGCCTTTAATGTACGACAGCGTGCAAGCGGAAACACAACTTCCCAACTTCAATACATTAGTGCCAGCGGCAGAGGGTAGAAATATGGCTTTTTGGAGGGAGGGAAGGGAGGGAGGGAAGGGAGGGAGGGAAGGGAGGGAAGGAGGGAAGGGAGGGAGGGAAGGGAAGGGGATTCAAAACTGAAAAAAACCAAAACATTTCATATTTTACTTTCAACCTCCGTCCTCGTCGACCATCCATTCACACTTAAGGCCATCTCTATTATTTCCACAAAGGACAGACACCCACTTAAATAATCATAAAAACAAATGTATGAGCAATTCACCGGTGAGGACAACAAACAAACAAACAAACAAACAAACAAAACGTCCATATTATAGAACATAATCCTGTACATGTACAATGTCTCTGATCAAAACGAGAAAAAAATTAATCAATCTGTCCCCGGACACGATTCATCAGGAAGGCATCGCGAGAGCTATTATAGCAACTGTAAACAGCAAGAAAAGACGGGTGTCTTCATTCCCTTTAGAAACCACAAGCCGACACCTTCCCTGACCCCCCTTTGTTTTTATTTGATAGCTTGTGTCTTTCTCCTAAAATATGCTTTCCATATCGAGCTACTTCATCGTACATCTTACCACAGTCATCACTCACAATCCTGGAAACTAAAAATCAACTCCAGATGTTTTCCTCGCTTGCAATGAGACATCATCAGTTAATCAATGCTACAATAAAGTGCTAAAGCAATGGCACGACTTCATTTCAAAAACTCAAGAAATAAAAGAAAAATATAATTTAATTTTCAGCTTTTTAACGGACGTGCCTCAAAGATGCTTTTTGTGCATCTGGGGTTGATTTTTAGTCTTTGATTCGATAAATGTGGCAGGATCAAAGTAACTACACTATTTCAGAAATGGAGACAGAAAATGTGAGAAAAAAAATAGGGTGCGGGTCAAAAAAACGACCCTTTTAAATAATCAGCTATCAATAAATAAGAACACCGACAGATCGAGTCTGAGGCCGAGAAAAGGTGCAGTCCAACAAATACAAAATAAATCCCAAAAGAGAGGAAAGGTTTCTGCTTTCAATTTGCTGTTGGTGTCTTTGTTGCTGTTATGGAGACATTCACTGAGAGAAGAGTTCAGATTGGTTGAGAGCGGGAAGCAGGAAGAGACATCACACCCTGAGGAGGTCTTCGTCGCTGTCTTCGTCGTCCCGCTTCCTGTTTGCTGCCGTGTTGGTACCGTGATTAACGCCTGAGGAGTGAGGTTTGCTGCTCTTCCTCTTCCTGTCCTCGTCCTCCAGGAGGCCCACCAGGTCCTCGTCGCTCTCCTCCTGGAGTCAGACACATCGGAGAGGGGGGTTAGTGAACAACATTTTCAAAAGATGGCACAGACACACAGAGACACGTAATAGAAATGTAAATACAGAGAAAGGTCACACCAATCAGAATCTTTTTTTGTGTTCCAGGCAGAGGTTGCGCTAGACTTTTTCGCTGCCCGTCATTTTGACGGACAGGATCGTACCATTTCCGTCAATATACATTATCACCCGTCGGTCTGTACACAACTCTGACGGGGGGGGAGGGGGGGGACGCACACTCGCTCGTGAACTGTTAGCGCCGTGTTATGCATGCCCACTGCACCTCGCGGGAGCACGCACAGCGTAAAGCAAATACTTTTCAATGATCTGTCCGGAAAATGTAGGTTTGGAAACTATATCATATGCTTTTGGTCGGGCATGCATAACACGGCATAACACCGGAGCCCCTCTGCGGGGAAACTTTGGAGCTGTTCTGAGTTTGTTCTGATCCGTCAAAATGACGGACGGCTTTCAGATTGTTCCGTCATTGTTATAAAAAAAACGTCATAGACGGAAAATATTCGGTTAACGCGACCTCTGGTCCCAGGGGGAAATTTGGTTAGGTGACAGTTGCTCGATTTAAGAATAAAATGAAATGATATGATAAAGAAAAAGTTAAAGAAAGCAGGGGTTTAAGTAGATACATGTGTACATGTGTAGATATTTGTCATTTCAAACAACCCCTATGTACTTTTTTTATTTTACCAATTTTGTTCGGTATTTAATTTGCCATTTTTCGGCAAAACTTTTAATATAATGTGACCCCAAATAAAAAAAAGAAAGCAGACGCAATATACAAACGAGTTCGAACGAGTTTGCTCCGAACGTGTATGCCCTGTAACAGAGACTGTATAAATAATAATAAATACAAAGAAAGATCACACATCTTTCAGAATCAGAAACTCTTTTATATCCCAGGGGAAAATGGGTTATGGGACAGCTGCTCGATTTTAGACTCAAATCTAATTATATCATTAAAGAAAAAGTTAAAGAAAGCAGACGCAATATACAAACGCGTTCGAAAGAGTTTGCTTGGAACACGTATGCCCTCTATAACTCTTCACCCTTCAGTAAAGGGAACTGACCCCTAGATTCCACCGGGTCCGTCTGCGCCGCGGTTTTGTTCCGACCTCCTACGGCGTCAAACCCCACCGGGCGCGTTTCAGAAGCGGAGCGTCTTGCGTGCCGGCTCGCAATTTTTGATGATTTGGGCATGTTTCCTGGACAGGCTACTTTGTACAGACAAAGTTAGTAATAATTGTAATATTCCAGTTATAAACGACATGAATCAAAGATGTGTTGCTGTATTTTAGTGGTAAAAAAATGCATTCATCATCATAATTATTCTATATAATTTACACAGTGCCTGTAAACCGGAGGAGAACGCTGGCATTTCTCCTCCTACTTGAAAGACTACGGAGGGATAGGGTCTGCAAAATTAGTTTCTTTTGGGGATTGACTTGATGCTCTGACCGGTCCACTTCCTGCCCGGCGCAATGCAACGCCTCGCGTCGAAAATAGACCAGCCGCCTATTTTTTGCAGAGCCCAGCGCCGAGACGCTTCTGGGACGCTTCTGGGACGCTTCTGGGACGCTTCTGGGACGCTTCTAGCCGTAACGCGGCGCGTCCGGTGGAATAACACCCATTGACTAGAGTGGCCCAGTCGCTGTGAACACCGCGGTGCGGCCGTAACGCGGCCGTAACGCGGCCGTAACGCGGCGCAGACGGACCCGGTGGAATCTAGGGGTGAGAACTTCGACACCACCATGATGTGCAATATAAATACCATCATTACAAAACATTCTCTGAACAATATTATTATTATTAATAATATTCCATAATAACGTGCAATTACGTATCTGCCACTACGTTTTTTTGCACTACTAAATACTGTTAATATTTACATTAATGATGTGACCGTCTATGTTTCCTGTAGATATTTAATTGCTCTTTTTACTGCACTGTTAGTGTACAGTTTTATTATTATGCTGCTGTGTTTGTTGTATCTTTGTAACTCTGGCACAACCATTTCCTTTGGGATGAATAAAGTCTTATCTTATCTGTTACAGAGACTGAGCTCCAGGTAGATATCCTCTGTCTGGTTTTGAGCAGCAGGTAGAAACACCTGGACAGATGTTGGGTCTCACCTGCAGGAAGGGGCTGCGACTGGCTGCAGAGAGGCGGGACAGAGCGGAGGATTTGACCCGGACCCCCGGGACGCTCAGCACCTCGTCCTCGCTGTCGTCGTCGTCGTCCTGCTCGTCCAGGGAGAACGAGCGCAGGCCGTCCGTATTCACCGGCTTCGTTTTGATGTGGCCGTTACCGTGGCTACTCTTCCCCCGCTGTGAAGATGAGGAGGAAGAGGGAGGGCCTTCGAGCTCCTCCATCAGCCACTCCATCTCCTCCTCTCCAACTTCCTCGTCAATGTTCACCTGAGGATTACAAGTTGGTTCAAGATTCAAGGCTTTTATTGTCATGTGTACATAGCTACAGTGTAGTTATGACAATGAACATCTTAGGTCACAGGCTCCTCCCACAGTGCAACACAATAAAACAGATAAAGTCAATTCACACAAGAAGTTCCGTCTTAATTCAAAACAAAGGCCAATAACCATCCAACAATTACTTTCTAGAATAATTGATAAGTTGTTTGGTCTATAAGATGCCCGAAAAAAGAGAGGGATGTACATCACAGATTTTTATGGTGTGCAGTGTCTTTTTTTGCAGCAGCAGCAAACCAAGCCCCCAGGAAGTGCGCCGGACTCTGAGGAAAATATTCGTTGTGGCCAAACGGCGGTACTACACTTCCGTATCAGTCGCTGGGCCCGGAAAGACTTTTTCCCATTGACTAACATTGGGAAAGAGACGTCTGTAAATCGTTGGATAATTTTTTTTAAACTAAATAAACTACCCAGTATGAACATTTGTATAGCCCTTATTAAAAACATTTCGATCCTTAAGTCGTAAAATGTGCTAATAACGTTATTCTGAGAGTTATTTTCCTCGGCATTATGAACGCGGATCTAACCCACGGGACCACGCCGCCCGGCACTTCATGTGACATGTTCATGTCACAATAAGAATGTATTATATGATTATATGAATACTTTCGTGACGTTTCGCTCTCTCAAAAGTTGGGCCATTTTGTCTTCATGCGCCAATGAGCAACTCTCATAGGAATGAACGCGGCCCCGCCTCCCACGCTGTATCCAGTTCTTATTATACATCCATGCAGCAAACTCACAAAGATATCAATTGATATATATATAAACATTTCAAATTCAGATTGTTATAAATAAATAGTTCAACCTACCTTGGAATATTTATAGGAGACTTGGTTCACTCTCCTGCAGCAGCCAGCTACTTTCTGGATCACCAGCTCTCTGTTGGGAGGAAATAACAAGACAGACGTGTGTGAAGATTCTGCCAACATCTTTAAATGTTTCTGCGTTTGTCCCATGCTCCTGGTCTCACCTCCTCTCCCTCTTGTGCAGCAGGAGTCCCAGCAGGCACACGGTGAGACTGAGCAGCAGGGCGCTCAGCATCAGACTCATCGTCTGGCTGCGTCTGGAGATCACTGGAGTGACACTGTCGTCGCCGTCGTAGGACTTTGCATCAATAGTTCTGCGAGAAAATGAAGAAGGCGAAGATATGTATACAGAAGATTTGTAGGAGTATAGGGTATTTGCTGCATGTATGTATATAGGCTGCACAACAAGGGGTCAACAATGTGACAAAATTAATAATGTAATCTAATTATTAATCTAATATGTATATTTGTTCATTTTAATTCATTTCTTATTTGATGGTTATTTTATCATTTTTATTTTTATCTTTGATTCTATCTTTAATTTTATTAATCTGTGCTGTCCTGTTTTTCATCCTTACCCTGTTGCTGTTAAACTACTGAATTAATAAAGGTGAGAGACAGACAGCTGAGAGACAGACAGGTGAGAGAGAGACAGGTGGAGACAGAGAAGAGACAGGTGGAGACAGAGAGACAGGTGAGAGAGAGACAGGTGGAGACAGAGAGAGAGACAGGTGGAGACAGAGAGAGAGACAGGTGGAGACAGAGAGGGAGACAGGTGAAAGAGACACAGGTGGAGACAGAGAGAGAGACAGGTGGAGACAGAGAGAGAGACAGGTCAGAGACAGACAGGTGAAAGAGACACAGGTGGAGACAGAGAGAGAGACAGGTCAGAGACAGACAGGTGAAAGAGACACAGGTGGAGACAGAGAGAGAGACAGGTGGAGACAGAGAGACAGACAGGTGAATGAGACACAGGTGGAGACAGAGAGAGAGACAGGTGGAGACAGAGAGACAGACAGGTGGAGACAGCGAGAGAGATAGGTGGAGACAGACAGGTGAAAGAGACACAGGTGGAGACAGAGAGACAGGTGAAAGAGACACAGGTGGAGACAGAGAGAGAGACAGGTGGAGACAGAGAGAGAGACAGGTCAGAGACAGAGAGACAGACAGGTGAAAGAGACACAGGTGGAGACAGAGAGAGAGACAGGTGGAGACAGAGAGACAGACAGGTGAATGAGACACAGGTGGAGACAGAGAGAGAGACAGGTGGAGACAGAGAGACAGACAGGTGGAGACAGAGAGAGAGATAGGGCGAGACAGAGAGAGAGAGATAGGTGGAGACAGACAGGTGAAAGAGACACAGGTGGAGACAGAGAGAGAGACAGGTGAAAGAGACACAGGTGGAGACAGAGAGAGAGATAGGTGGAGACAGACAGGTGAAAGAGACACAGGTGGAGACAGAGAGAGAGACAGGTGAAAGAGACACAGGTGGAGACAGAAAGAGAGACAGGTGAGAGACAGGTGAGAGACAGAGAGAGAGACAGGTGGAGCTAATGCCTGCTCAGAATTCTACCGGCAGATTCATTTAAATTCTGCCGTGATTAAACGCCATCATGTTCCAAACCACTTCAAGGATTATTTCTGAAACAGTATGGAGCTCAAAGGCTTTCTCTCTTGCCGGTTATACCACAAGGTGAGTTCCTTTTTATTTCCTGCTTCTTCACACACATGCTCTCTCCAGTACAGATTAGCTCTGAGTGTTAGCGATGCTAATGTAAACACCGACCATATTACGTTCAAAACACGTCAGGCATTGTTTATGATAGCAACGTTTCTGATAGGGCCGTGGGTGTAAAGCCCGCCCACATTTCAGATATTACGTCATATCGGACGCAAATCTGGATCAGCTCCGTTGTAGCCCCGTTTTTAGAGATTTGGGTACGGAGGAAAAGAGAGAGGGTTTTATTTTCTGACGCTGCGTGAGTTCCCTGACACACCGGGGACACATATTTATGTATAAAAGATAGGTCCCCTTTAACTCACGTGAGCCCACACACAGCGTCCGTGTGCCACACAAACAGATACTGGCACTCGTCCGTCTCCAGCATGAACTCTGGGATGCCGACGCCTGCCGACGGGTTGCAGTGGAACATGATGGTGGACGATACCATTTTGGTTTTCTCACGTCCACACGCCGACTCCGAGGGCACCATCACGTCCAGGTTCCCTCCTGTAGAGACGATAAGACATGAAGTTATTGTTAAATGAATTCAATATTTATGTTATAACTGCAAATAGGATAACAAGAGATGCAGCGAGAGGAGATTGCATTATTCCACTCAGGAAAAGTTATTTCAGTCAGTCTTCATTTTCTGTTAAAGCTGATTAGCAATGGAACTAAATCCCATCTACAATCAGAGACCAGGCTACATTTAGTTTATTTAATGGTCACCTATCATGCTATTTTTAGGCAATAGCATAGGTCTCAGATATATAAAAATATATAAAAAACATGTCTATGAAGTGTTTTGCTCAAAATACCAAACAGATCACCCATTCTAGCCATGCCTCATATCCCTCTATTTCACTTCCTGTTTCTAAAGTGCTGATTTGGGGTATAAAGATTTAAAAAAAAATTGATAACAAATAAAAGAGGAGGGGTCTGAGCTCATGCGGGACCCGGCAGCTACTGTCTAAACTAAATACTGCCGTGATGAAACGCCATATCATGGATTATCAAGGATTCTTTCTGAAACAGTATGGAGCTCAAAGGCTTTCTCTCTAGCCGGTTATACCACAAGGTGAGTTCCTTTTTATTTCCTGCTTCTTCACACACATGCTCTCCAGTACAGGTTAGCTCTGAGTGTTAGCGATGCTAATGTAAACACCGACCATATTACGTCCAAAACAGTCGGGCATTGTTTCTGATAGCAACGTTTCTGATAGGGCCGTGGGTCCACATTTCTGATATTACGTCATATCGGACGCAAATCTGGATCAGCTCCGTTGTTCCCCCGTTTTTAGAGATTTGGGTACGGAGGAAAAGAGAGAGGGTTTTATTTTCTGACGCTGCGTGAGTTCCCCGACACACCGGGGACAAATATTCATGTATAAAAGACATCAAAAAGTGCTTATTGCATGATAGGTCCCAACTCAAAACATGGTTAGTGAGGAATCAGCTCTGCCAACACTACCACAATCTTCTGCTCCTTACAACCCACTGCCTGTGTTTTAACATGTTCTTTTTGTTTTTTTTTATTGTTCTGTTTTTCATTTTGTATTAAGTATTCAATAAATGTATGTTGCATGTTTTTATTTGATGGTATTTACTTGTTTAAAATGAAATGTGTCTTTAGGTTGACTTACAAAATCTGTCCAGGGACTACAGATGAAAAATAGCCTCTTGCCTAACTCTGGCACATTTACAGAAATGTTGATTAATGTGCACTGTCCCTGTTAAATAAATGAATACATAAATAACTAGGATCAACACATTTTCATGATATGATAAGTTAGTGATTAAACTTAGTGACTAAACTACCTTTGATGTAGTACTTGGCCTTGCTGGAGGATCCGATCCTGCGTCTGTACGTCGCGTTGAGTTTGACCTGACAGATGTTTGCTCCGATGCAGGCGGACAGCGAGGGGTTGGTGATGCCGGACAGCTGGATCTGGTACACGTAGCGGTCGCCGTTCGGACGGATGTCTCCGGACGCCTCGTGTTGGCTGAGGGGAGCAGGGGGAAAGAGAGGGTGTAAAGCAGAGGTGCATAAACCTTTCCCTTGGAGAGCCAAAACTTTTAAGTGTCTTTGAGTACTTGGAAAATCCCTATTATTATTATTATTATTATTATCATATATTTATTATACCATTTTTATCTGACAAAAAAAATGTATTTTATAATTGATTTTATCCTATCTTTTCAAAATAACATTTTTATCTCCTGAAAAAACTGCAGAAGACAGCACTTTTAAATAAATCTTAGTTACTGTATCTGCAAGAAAATCTAGTGGGCCAAATCTAATCCAACTTTGGGCCGCCCTGGTGTAAACAGACCAACACAGGTAGAAAATAAAAAATCTTATTTCTGCAACAAGGTGGGAAATATGTATACACACTACATGAAGAAGGGTGTACAGAGATCAGCTTTAAAGGTCCCCTATTATCAGGGCTGCACATAACTGGTGCGCAGGTGCGCATGCGCACCCCCGCCAAAAAAGCGCACCGGATCATTTGAAAAAAGGCGCATTTGCGCAGAGAGAGAGAGAGAGAGAAAAGAGAGATGAGAGAAGAAAGAGAGAGAGAGAGAGAGAGAGAGAGAGAGAGAGAGAGAGAGAGAGAGAGAGAGAGAGAGAGAGAGAGAAAGAGAGAGAGAGAGATAGAAAAGAGAGAAGAGAGAGAGAGAGATAGAAAAGAGAGAGAGAGAGAGAGAGAGATATATATATATATAGATAGAGATATAGAGATAGATATTTGCGAGATGCATAAGTACTGGTAAGATAGCAGGGTTTCCCACACATAGACTTTACTTGGGCGGGCCGCCCAGGTATATTAACGGCCGCCAAAGTATAATTCGCGAGCTATTTAGGTTTAATTGTTTTAATCCGTCCACGAGCACGACGGCATCTGCGATCCCTCGCTCTACCCCTCGCTATCGCGTGAAGGGTCTGCTTTATGCGCTCCGCACAGTAACCCTGCTGCGTGCTCACTAGCGCACCTCCCCCCCCCCCCCGTTCATAAAGTAAAGTACCCCTCAAAAGGTACGGTTTATTTCATTTTAAGGATGCGCACCAAGCAACATCTCCAGGTGCTCCTTTGAGAACCAGGGCAAACAAGTTATGTGCACCCCTGCCTATTATACTGTTTTTCATCAATATATTATAGGTCTCAGATATATACAAAACATGTCTCTGAAGTGTTTGGCTCCAAACACCAAACAGATCATTGCAGCATCCCATAATCCCCTCTGTTTCAGCCCTGTTTCAAAAGTGCTGATTCTTTGTCTGTTACTTTAGATGAAAATAAGGAGCCCCTCCCCACGCCCCTCTGAGAGATATTTGGTTAAAAAGAACACAATGGTGCTCTAGGAGGAGATTCAGGTGATAAGGTGGGGGGGGGGGGGGTTACCTTGGTTGGTGATTGGCTAATGGTTACACAAGCCAAAACATCGTTATGACATCATAAAGTGACCAAAATCTGATCAGCTCATTTTCAGACAGGTTTTTATATAAATGGATCATGACAAAAAGAGAGAGAATCTTTTTTCCTGAAACTTTCAGAGTCTCTTTCCACAGAGGGGACACATGTTGATGTAGAAGAGACATGAAGAAGAGGGGACACATGTTGATGTAGAAGAGACATGAAAAGTGGATTTTAGGTGGACGGCTGGTCTCACCTGAAGTAGAGCGCTCCGAGGCTGAGGCTAGCTCCCGTGTCGGGGACCTTGATCGTCCCGTTCACCATCTCCACCTCATGCTGCTTCACCGCACATGCTGACCGAGTCTCCCAGCCAATCACAAACTCACAGGAGGCCTCATCAACACTGATAGCACAGAAACAGATAGCATCAATATTCATAAAGGTATTCATATAGCAGCTTTAACAGAGGAAGGTTAGTGCTTGGTGGCAGATTGAGTAGTTCAGGATCTTTGTGAATTTAAAACCAAAGGAAGAAAAAGCTAATGCTGTGAAACTGTCAGGTTTAAAGTTAAAACAAGTAATATTGTATTTGGTCAAGTAAAAAAAGCCTTTGAAAATATACATTTGACTGCTTTCATCTTAATCTAAACATGGAGATATAGAAACAAAAACATTGACTTAAGAGAGCTGAAGAAAGACAATCAGACATTTCTTAACTACAAAACGTTTTTATCATCATAGACAAAGTGTGCCGAGTTATGTTTGGCAATGCACACCAAATTAAGCTTAAACCAGAGAAAGTTTAACATTCTGTTCTGTCATTAACAGGCAGAGTTAGCAAGTGCAAGCGAGTGTAGTTCATTGTCCATCACAGCGTCATGTGGAGTCATTAGGAGAGGTGCAATGACGCAGATTGTGAATATGTAACAAAATCATCTCATCCTGCTTGTTTCATTTATTTTTTTAAATACCCCTTTAGTTTAGTTATGATTCAATCCAATGACATAACACCTTAAAGCTTGTTTTCTAACAGATCCAAGCTCTTTCATGTGGGATTCAAAATGATCTTTTCACAAACCAGCTGTTTTTACTGTGTGTTTCTGTGTACCTGATGAGTGTGGGCTGTCCCACAGTGGAGCCGCAGCTCAGCTGGATCGTAGTCTTCGCCTTCACGCCGTTTCCACACACATCGTCTCCCGCTGAGTAACTCACTGAGATCTTTCCATCTGCAGAGGTAGTTTGAGATTATGAAACACAGCTATAAGAAGATTAACGAGTAATAAAAAAAACAGCACCTACAACTATAGAGGTAGAGGTAAAAGCTTAGCTTTTTTTTAGCATAGGTCTCAGATATATAAAAATATATAAAAAAACATGTCTATGAAGTGTTTTGTCAGAATACCAAACAGATCACCCATTCTAGCCATGCCTCATATCCCTCTATTTCACTTCCTGTTTCAAAAGTGCTGATTTGGGGTATAAAGCTTTAAAAAAAAAAACCTGGCAGCTACTGTCTAAACTAAATACTGCCGTGATGAAACGCCATATCATGGATTATCAATGATTCTTTCTGAAACAGTATGGAGCTCAAAGGCTTTCTCTCTTGCCGGTTATACCACAAGGTGTGTTCCTTTTTATTTCCTGCTTCTTCACACACATGCTCTCCAGTACAGGTTAGCTCTGAGTGTTAGCGATGCTAATGTAAACACCGACCATATTACGTCCAAAACAGTCGGGCATTGTTTCTGATAGCAACGTTTCTGATAGGCCCGTGGGTCCACATTTCAGATATTACGTCATATTGGACGCAAATCTGGATCAGCTCCGTTGTTCCCCCGTTTTTAGAGATTTGGGTAGGGAGGAAAAGAGAGAGGGTTTTATTTTCTGACGCTGCGTGAGTTCCCCGACACACCGGGGACACATCTTTATGTATAAAAGACATCAAAAAGTGCATTTTGCATGATAGGTCCCCTTTAAAACTAACTGAAACAAAAATTAAAAACTTCCAATTAAATATGTTCAATAATTTCAATCCTTTACATTTTTATGGCCAAAATTAGTAATTATTTGTGGATCTTTTACAGATATTCCCTTATGACCTCAGTTACCCACCAGTGTAGGTCATCTGCTGGGTGTAAACCTTCCCCAGCGTGTGTGTGGCTCCTGCTGCGGAGCGCCGGCACACAGTGGCTCCTTCTGGACATCCTGTCAGCCCGCCGTGGATCCCCTGACACAGGTTGATGTAGTACCTGAGGAACACACAGGAGAGAGGTAAGGTAAGTTTATTTATATAGCACATTTTCAGGAGGCAATTCAAAGTGCTTTACATCGTCATTAACACTTAAGAAGACAACAGAAAGGAACACAATAAATAAATATAATGGAATAACAGATTCATAAAAACCATGCATAAAAGAGATAGTTTAAAAACAACATTGTAAATACAGTAGGTGCTAAAACAAGTTAAAAGACTTCTGGGTAGTTATGTGAGTTATACAAGTGATTTTCATTTATGAGCAGTTGGGTTAAACACGATAACAAAGGGTTTAATAGAAGAAAAAATGTAGGCGAATTATCACAGATGAGTGAGGGGGTACTTTATAGAATGGCGACCAGCTCAAGGGGTACACGATACACAAAAGGTTGGGAACCACTCTAAACTAATGTAATCTTGTGAGATCAGACGTACGAGTCCCCGTGGTGGCTGAACCTCCAGGGCTCGGTGAGGGAGGAGAGGGTCCGCAGGTCGAAGGTTTGATGCTGGCTGACCAGCTTACACTCCATCTTCACGGGAGGACACACAGCGCTGGTGCGCCACTGGAAGGTGGCCGAACATCCCGCCGTCTCTGAGAGCAGCTTAGGAGAGCCGTGGCCCTCCGACTGATCGCAGCTGAACAGGATGGAGGACTGACGCTTTCCGGAAGCTGCAGGATTCAAAGATTCAAAAGGTTTTATTGTCATGTGCACAAAGCTACAGAGTAGAAATGGCAATGAAATTCTTCTGATCTGAGCTCCTCCAACAATGCAACATATATAATAAAATACAAAATAAAAGTAGTGCAAAAAGTCAATAGAATATGATATGTACAAGAACAGAATATGAAACTAAGTAATGTAAATGAAGACAAAATTAAATACGGTTTATTGCGGTGATAACTATTAATATAAATTATTTTATTGCAAGATGACAAACAGGAATGTTTATCGGGGCGCTTAGCAGAGCTCAGGTGTTTAGCAGAGACTGCAGGAGAGACAGAACAGGCAGCATGTTACTCAGAAAGGAGAGAAGGAATGGGGATTTTAATACAATGCAACTCAAAAAAGCATTTTCAGAAGGTTTAAACAAATGAGAAAAAGTTGAGGTTTTCTTATTTAGTATCATAAATGTGCACAGATGTTTAACACAGTCAGAGAAACTTGTCATTTTAAGTTAAAACAACTATTGACATTTTCAAATGTGCTACCTGCTCTGTTAAACTCTTCTGACTAACTGTATCACATCTTGAGACCTAAACCTCAAAAGTAAGTAATTCGTTGGATTATTAAAAGGATAAGTGGACTAGTCGATTAAACGTTGCTACCCTTGCTAGATGGGAAGAAGTACTAGTGGGTTAAGCCCTTTCTTGCAGTGAAATGTCATGTCTTCTTACTCAATGTTCATCAGCTACCAACAACGCCCATTTAAAATGGCTCTTATAAAGACACACCATGTGTTTTGGAAAATGCTTGATTAAAGATTAAATCTGTTTTCTGAGTTTTTTCAACAAATACAAGATAAATAAATGAAACAGAAATGAGTGGTCACCTGCGTTGCAGAATCCCCACTCCTTGTCCGTGTAGTTGGCTGTCTTTGCGCACCACATCCTGCCGTCAGACCGTCCATCTTTGGTGCACTCGGTGTACAACTTCTTCATGAAGGTGAAGGGGAAGAAACACACGTCGCCGTCATCTGTCACTATGACACAAACACAATTAAAATACAAATGCTTTCCAAAAATGATGATGTTATTGAATTATTATGGTGTATTTGGCTCAAAGGCTCCACATTTACTTTGGGGTTGAACAGCAACTTCGCTAAAAGCTGTTTATACCCTTACTAGGTATGCTTTTTTTTTTCTCAATGGCACTTGATTTTCTAGATCTTTCCCTGAGCCGAGCGGCTGGCGTGCACACATTGAATACGCTTGGAATTCACGTTTAAAAGCTTTTTAGCTTTTTTTTTTTGTTTAAATGGCAGCATTACATTTTCAATATTGAAACAAGTTGCATGGACTATTTTCTTCCTAAGTGGCTAACAAAAACTGTAAAGAAAATCTACAAATCTCAGCAGACTGAGATATTACTGAAGCTTTTACAAATACAGAATAAGATTTATACCGTTATATTATTAAAGAAAGATAAAAGGATTGAAGACAGATTCTGTTTGTTTTTTTAAATATGTGAGGAGGTTAAGTAAAGCAGACGTACCTGGTGGGCATGGATCCCCCCCTCCGTACTGCATCAGCACAGCCTCCTCATCGTGTTTGAAGTCCATCGTCATGGCCTTGCTGATCCCAAAAGACGAGGCGGACTGGTCTGAACCAGAACCAGACACTCTGCAGACGGCACTCTGCTTACAGGCCGGCTCTGTCACTGAGCCGCAGACGTTGATGTGGTAAATGCTGGAGTTCACAGGTACCTGACATACAGAGAATTCACTTTACTACCTTATCATATCTATAGAGGTACACGTAAAGGCAATATGAGGGAACACACATGAATAACTGGAGTTCATTTTGTCTGACTTTACTTTCACGGCAGGGTTTCCGCTAGGATTCTTTCTTGCCGGTCAAATGACCGGAAAGAATTAATTTTACCGGACAAATTTGGAACTGACCGGTCTTACCGATGTTTCAATAATAATAATAATAATAAGAAGAAGAATTTTGTAGCAGAGTTTCCGTTAGCCCATCAGTTTCTCATGCAGCTCGCTAAACAGTGGGCGGGGCTTCAGGTGATCATGCAGAGCTGCGTGTCTCCGTCAGACTCAGCAGCTGATCTGATCTGTCTCTCGCGTCCGGTTAGACTTCACTCGCGTTTATGTCCATATCGATCAGATCCAGCTCTCCTGATCGGCCTTTATAGAGAGCACCAATCAAACTATTAAGAGTGAATATCGGCCGTTAATGATCGGCGGCTGATCGATCGGAGCAACCCTAATTATTACCGGACATTTTGACTGGCAGGTTTTGAATTTACCAGTTTTTAATAAATGTTACCAGCTAAAAACCGGTAATTACCGGCTAACGGAAACCCTGCTTCACGGATAGAAAATATGTTATCTACAATAAAAGTATGAACTGAAGGCTTATAAGGGCAATTTAAAGTAAATAAATGGGGGAGGGGAGTAATATTACAAAATGTAAACTCAGAATTTTCATAAGCTTAATGTTGCAAAAAAAAAAGGGGGATATTGTTTGGGATTACAAATGTAAAAACTGAGGATTTTAGTGAAAAGAATTCAAATATACTCAGAGATTATAAACTCATACAATTGAAAGAGAAAACTCTGAACTCTCTAATAATCTAAGATAAAGAATATATTCATGTACAGCTCAAGTCAGATATATTTTCTGTGAATAGTCACATCGATGAGGCTCACCTGGACTTGGCCAGAGAGGATGGAGAGGTCGAAGGTGAACTGAAGCTGGGAGTCAGTGAGCTGGCAGCCGCTGGTATCGGTGTGTGTGGCGTCCGAACACACCAGAGGGGTCGCCCACTCGAACAGATACACACACTGCTGCAGCCTCAGCATCTGAGGAGAGCCCTGGATGAGATATAAAAGGATAGGTATGGAAGTTAAGAAATGCATTGAAATTGTTAAAAAAACATCGTCAGAGAAGTAAAAAGACCTGTGCATGTGTAGGTAATATCATCTTCTGTTAAAAGGATTATAAATACAACATTTTGATAACGAATGGAAGCGTTGATAATAAAGCCAAAATATTGAGATTAAAATCAAAATGTTTTAAATTAAAAAACTGGAATAATGAGAATAAGTCTACATTTTTAGAATTAAGTCGTACTACTATTTCAAAAATAATGTCAAAATGTAAAAAATGAATGACTTGAGAATAATTGAATTAAAGTGTTTCTGAAAGTTTAACAACATTTTTTTGGAGAGCCCTGGATAAAGATATAAAAGGATAGGTATGTAAGTTAAGAAATGCATTAAAATTGTTTTTAAAAAAATCGTATAAAAGACATGAAAAAGTGGATTTTGCATAATAGGTAACCTTTAACTCAAATGTTTTTCTCCAAATGCCAAATAATTTAAATAATGTCCCTCCTCTCATTCCCCCCCCTTTCTTCCTCTCTCCCCAGTGTCAGACTGACCAGCTCCAGGCCCCTCTGGCAGGTGAAGATGATGGTGGAGGTGTAGTTCTGAGCAGGATCAGCTACACACTGCGTGGAGCTGCTGTACGTGATGGACACTTCTCCTGAAGCGCTGTTGATCTCAGGACCGCTGGTCGTCCGCCCGATGTCCTTCAGGAGACAGAAAGAGAGTGTTAACGAGAGGAGAGGATAGTGGAAATGCTAGTGAAAGAGACAGGAAAGAAAATACAACACACATTGAGAGAGAGGACAAGAAGGGTCGAAAAAGAGGGAAACGAAAAAACACACTTTTTGTAACTCTAGTTGTGTTTCCATTATGTTTCTAATTAATCAATAAAGATCTATCTTATCTAATTGAGTTTTTTTTTTTTAACAGCACCTCTAACCCCGGAAAATAAGCACTCTTTTATTATGTAGAAAAAAAAGTGAAATCTAGAAATACCTGAAGTTGAATTAGAGTCAAATATTTATTGAAGTTTCTTGTAGCCCCTTAAGTAAAACAATCTACCCAAACTGTACGCTAGATAAAAAATAAAATTAAGAAAGAACAGCCAGAACTTTGAAACCCTCCATATCATATTTAAATAGCATAAAGAGTCTAGTTGTTCGCCTCGTTGGTATTTTTTTTTTTTGAATGAATGTTTTTACCTTTATTTAACCAGGATAGGTCTCATTGAGTTTAAACATCTCTTTTTCAAGAGAACCCCAAGAATGGTAACAGCACAGTTACAGACACACAATCACAACACAGTCATACACCAAGTTTAGCCAAAGCATTTACAGACACAGCGGCTGCTTCAAGGTCATTTAGAGTCGCTTTGAGTGTGTTTAAAGAAACCAGCTCTCTGATTATGTAAGTGTATAGTATAGTTGTGTTTGTCAGTGTCTCACCACAGGTGGTCCATTATCAGGATCTGAGCAGACGGCAGCTCCGGGGGGGCAGGTGACCCCGGGGATCGGGTTCAGAGGCTGACAGATGTTTATGTAGAAGTCTGGAGATCCGTCGTCTTGGCCCACGGTGTCATCTGAAAGGACAGAATTGGGAGAGAGGGAACATGGAAACGGAAGTCAACTCCCTTATTTAAAGACAGCGTGGAAGAATCACAAGACAAGAGATTTTAAAAGATATATAAAAAGGGTTTAAATGTTAACGATTATCGCATAGGAGTCTCAGATCCAAAGACATGGATTTGGGGGTCGTAAATGCAGACCTGTTACCATTTACTGTAGAAACATATTCGCTTTTTCATCAATCTGCTGAGCAACTTAAATCAATGCCTCATAACAATTCGCTTGCTATCGATTCTGCAAACACAGTACAGTTTGCTTAAGGTAGATGAGTGTGATGCTTTCAATTGAATGTCTTTGACACCGCTAGCAAACCCCTTGTTGCTATATTATATTTCCTGTAAAGACTGTGTTTTCTTCGACGGAGGAAAATCTGGAAGCTTCCAACAGCACTCAGCTTTAACAATGCTCCGAGAGGTCGCTCTCCACGTCTCTGTTTAGAAGCAGCGCAGGTCAACAGTCTCAGAGGAGAGCGACTCGCATGCATTTACATGAACAAAAGGCGAGTGAAAGTTGCATAACTGAACAGACAAAGGAAGTGTGACTTCTTTCTCTGCACAGGGAGCCATTTTCTCCATTATATATCTTCACATGTTGTTATTTTCTCAGTGATGAAAACCTTGGCCCACTGACCTGTTGCTGTGTAGTATCCGCTGACATGAATCAGAGGAGTCAGGTCTATAAGAGCGGAGCCGTTCTGGACTGAACACTTTACCTGGAAGATGAAAATATTTGTCAGTGCTACATTCTTGTACAGAACAGTAAAAGCTTGTATGCCTCACACAGCCAAACTTAAACAGAAGAATTTAACCGTTTTTATTCCACACAATGGCAGCAGGAAGTTTTCTTTGACTATTTTTTTCTTCTTGAACAATCCCACGCCTTCGACAGCGCCACATAATTGAACGCTGCATTCCTTTGATTATCCTTGAGAAGCTGATTATAGTCCACCTGCACACACTGTACACTCAACAGAAATTCTATTTGCCCGGTGAATTATCCAATTTAATAAATATAAAAGGATGAACTTCTTTATAGTATCTTGCTATTATCATTCTGTTGGGTTTGATGTCATAACTTCACATACATTTTATTTAATTTACCGATGAAAGGACTTCAGATATTTCTTTGCTTTGTTGAATAGAAATGATTACCAGAATTTGATTACTTGTGAAAAAAACGATTTAGTGTCTCTACTTTAAAGAGTCCTCTCCTGCTGATGTTCAGGTGTATATCAGTATGTAGTATCTCTACTTTAAAGAGTCCTCTCCTGCTGATGTTCAGGTGTATGTCAGTATGTAGTGTCTCTACTTTAAAGAGTCCTCTCCTGCTGATGTTCAGGTGTATATCAGTATGTAGTGTCTCTACTTTAAAGAGTCCTCTCCTGCTGATGTTCAGGTGTATATCAGTATGTAGTGTCTCTACTTTAAAGAGTCCTCTCCTGGTGATGTTCAGGTGTATATCAGTATGTAGTGTCTCTACTTTAAAGAGTCCTCTCCTGCTGATGTTCAGGTGTATATCAGTATGTAGTCTCTACTTTAAAGAGTCCTCTCCTGCTGATGTTCAGGTGTATATCAGTATGTAGTGTCTCTACTTTAAAGAGTCCTCTCCTGCTGATGTTCAGGTGTATATCAGTATGTAGTGTCTCTACTTTAAAGAGTCCTCTCCTGCTGATGTTCAGGTGTATATCAGTATGTAGTGTCTCTACTTTAAAGAGTCCTCTCCTGCTGATGTTCAGGTGTATATCAGTATGTAGTGTCTCTACTTTAAAGAGTCCTCTCCTGCTGATGTTCAGGTGTATATCAGTATGTAGTGTCTCTACTGGGACATGTCTCCATTTTTTAAAGTTCAGAAAGCTCTTTATTGTTCTCATACTGCCTGTGCTGCAGCACCTCTTTTCACTCTCTGTCTGAAACCAGAGCCCAGTCTGCTCTGATTGGTTAGCTGGCTGGCTCTGTTGTGATTGGTCAAACACTCAGAGATGTCCCGCCCCTTGGCCTATCACGTACAATGTGTTGAAGCGCTAGCCAATAAAAGTGCGAGTGTTACAAAGTGATGTTAAGATGATATGGAAGTAAACAAAGGAGTCCAATGGAGGCGTTTCAGGCAGGGGGGAGTGGGCCTCTTAAAATGTGTGATTGCCTTTCTATTTAATCTGTTAAGTGTACTTTTTTTGTTTTATCTGCGTTGCCTCTTTTGCTGTATCACTCTAAATGTTCCCCGCCTTGAGACAAATAAAATATTTCTGATTCTTTGCACAGACAAATACACAAAGCAACTTACTGGCTGTTCGCAGACCAGGGGTGTGTGGAAAGAGAAGAAGTGTGTGCAAGTCTCGTCGTTGGTGTGAATGAGAACTGGCGCCGGAGGGGACGAGACCATGTTGGGTGGTCTGTAAAAATAAAATGGAGAAAATATTCAGAAAATATCGAGATATTTCAGTTTTGACATGGCAAAAACATTCCTGGTGTTTTACAAAAAGACCATCGTTCGTTTAAAAAAGGTCAAAGTATTTCTTTACCCTGGAAAAAAAAAAATGTTAACGAAAGATTTATGGCTGATTGTTCCCACTTTATTTCAGGTTCTTTTATTTTATTTATTTAATCGTTTATTTGGCAGGGACAAAGCACAGTAATGAACACTTAAAACATTCAAATGTGTCAAGCGTAACAGTGCCAGATTTAGCTTTGAGCTATTTTCCATCCGCAGTCCCTCACATAAAACATTTAAGAAGAATACATTTTACAAACATAGCAAAAACAAAATACATGATATGCAAAAAGTGCAAAAGAGCAAGAGCAGCATACACAAGTATTTACCACATGGCAATACAATATAGCAGCAACGACATATAAAGTGCAAGAGGAGATACAAGAGCTACCTAAAGTGCAAGAGGAGATACAAGAGATACCTAAAGTGCAAGAGGAGATACAAGAGCTACCTAAAGTGCGAGAGGAGATACAAGAGCTACCTAAAGTGCAAGAGGAGATACAAGAGCTACCTAAAGTGCAGAGGAGATACCCCTGTGTTAAAGTGCATTTAGCGGTGAGTGCACGTCTGTTTGTTTCTCATCCATTCTTTGAGTTGACCTTTGAAGCTATTGAGAGTGGGACAATCCCGTCTCTCAGTTGGGAGGCTATTCCACAACGAGCTGCCTTTAATGGAGAGGACATTTTGTCCAAAAGTGGTCCGTCTACGGTGGTCCTCACAGTCTCCTCTGGTTTCTGACCTAGTGCAGCGTCCAGTGGGTTTTTTGTGGATGAATTCCCCTAAGGGGGGGGGGGGGGCAGTCCATGTAAACATTTATAAATACATTCTTTGAGATACAAGGCTTTAAATAAATGAAATAAAGTTACTCCGCTGGATGTTTTTATCCGATGTAAAGGTGACAGAAATGCATTCATTTGTACAGGGCTCGACATTATAAATGGCCCGCTGGCCCGGAAGCACTATTTAGACACCCGGGCCAGCATGACGTACTTTCCACTTGCCTGCTCGGGCCACTAAAAATATTGCTTTAAAAAAAAAAAAATGGTCCTGTGGTAACGATATTTCGACAAGCAATTTTGTTAAATTGTTTTGTTTATTAACGCTACAACATAGCGCTTCGTGAGGCGGTTGTCGTTGTTGGATGAAAAGCAAACAGCTGTTTTTGGTGCGGAGCGCAGCGCGAGCAGTCTCCCGTGCGGGAGCGCGCTCCTTCACTACAGACTTTAGCGCCACCTAACCATTCGCCAAAATGTTTTTAATACCAGCGGTCACCGGCCAAGCGCCGGGCAAAAAACAATCATCAAATAAAAGAAAGTCACCGGAGGAGTTAAAGGAGAGTGACAGGGAGTATGAGAAGAAGAGGGAGAGAAAGTTTCAGCCACACTGGCTTGATCGATGGAGTTGGCTTCAATATAAACAAGGTCTTTTGTCGGCTCTGTACATCAATGCCGACCTATGCTGACAAGTAAGTGAAGAGTAGAAAATATAAAGGTATTGGCTAAAGGGAAATGTCCCAGCAGTTTAGGATAATGAAGGTTCTAATCTAATCTATTACATAGCCATTACATTTCTAACTCCTGATGACAGGAAGGCAGAAAGCGCATTATACAAATAATAATACTCATAATAGCAGACATTTTTTTTATACCACAATATAATTATTTTAATAAACCAAATATGAACAATTGAGGAAAATGAGGAAGAACTGATGATTCAAATGTTGTAGTACAAGTAGTAATGTAGTTTGTGCATAAATTACTATTGCAACAAATGTGTTCATTTTCTTCATTATTAGTCGATTTTTTCGACGAATGCTCTCGGCCAGTGGAATTTTACCCTCAATGTCTACCCCTGCATTTGTATATAAAATAGTACATGGAAAACGTAACTAAATGGCAACAAAAGCTGTGATTGAATTACAAGAATAAGGGCATTTTTTAAAATATTTTCCAGTTATTCTGTACTGTTCTAAATTTTACATGGATTTTACATGTGCTTTTGTGTGGCTTTTAAAGGGCCGATTTAACATCAGCTAAGGGAGAATCAATGTTAAAATAATGACTTGGTTAACACACAAAGTACCATCGTCTCTTTACAATATTTCATCTAAAAAAGACAGATACTCCTCTGTCAATGAGGTTGTATTCTCCGACTGTTTTTGTTATTATTGTCAGTAATGATGTGTGGAGCGGATCAGAATCACGGGGGCTTATTTACACATTATTTTGTTCACTTATGGACATGGCCTTGGTGAAAGTCTATGCTCTGCGAGTGTACTTCTTATATTGTGCAGAGCTTTTCATACACACAGGCAGTTGAAGGAGAAATGAAAATGAAAAGATAAATAGCAAATAAAATAAGGGGAAAGCTTGAAGGTACCTGCAGATGAAGTTTATGATGGTGTTGTGTTTGAGGTCGGGGTTCGCGGCGCAGGGACTTCCTCCGTCGTACGCCAGCTCCACGACGTGATCCTTGTACGACAGTTTCCTGCTCACCTGACCCCCCCTCACCACAGTGTTTCCTTCCTTTATGCACACAGCTGGGAGGAAATGTGCATATAGATCCTTTAGTATACTCAGAGTATCTTGCTGCAGTAGAGATGTATTTAAACTGGACATACAATAGAGTAATTTCAGGTAGATTACAGCATTTTAACATTACAGCATGGACACTTCTTTCTGTATCCTAAAAAGACAGTTACATACAAATAAGAGAGTGTTTTTTTTTTTTTGAATTATTTGGGCAAAATTAGGGAATGAGCCAATGGAGTGCCACAGTGACGCGTCCTAAAACCCGGAAGTAAGTTAGCATTTTACCACTTCCGGTTCCTTCGCCAAAAAAGCAATGCAATCCCTCCATAGGGTTCTGGAAAATATCTGGAAATAAGGTCTGTGGTTGAGACACATTTAAGAGACGGATCACGTTTTGTTCTACGACATTAAATCCATCAGCAGTGACCCCACTGGTGATTTCTGAAGAGTTTACGTGTCTGAAAAACGATGGTTGTTACCAAGTGGCTGAATAGGACTACAGAAGTTGTCGAGGCCGTTGTACGTCATTACGCCGAACACGTAAACACTCCTCTAAGTTTGTTTTTCCCCGTGTTCTGCTTGAAAGCAAGTACCTGCCTCCTGCAAACTGTTAAAACAAACGCTTCAACTTGTACCATTTTGAATCTGTAGTTTTGAATATGGATCTTAAGTTGGCGTGACGTTGAAGCAGCGACCCTGCTGTAGTTCGTTTATAGCATAACGTTAGCATTTTGCTTCTGGCGATTAGATTTATGATTCGAAAATGATAAAAGTAGGGTAGACATGTGGAGATTATCCGGCTGAACAAAACGTGATCCGTCTCTTAAATGTGTGTCGACCACAGACCTTATTTCCAGCTATTTTCCAAAATCCTATGGAGAAATTGCATTGCGTTTTTGTCGAAGGAACCGGAAGGAGTTTACTTCTGGGTTTTAGGACGCGTCACTGCACCACTCTATGAGCAAGTGATTTATTTCATATTAATCTTATTATACCAAATATTTGGCACCTCTGTAAAAAAAAAAAATTGTAAATGCATTTGTGCCATTTTGTCATGCACACCTGCACACACTTTAATACAAATCTTGCACTTAAGCATCCCATATTCGCTATTCCCTGTTTATTTTTGACGCAGGGTTCAACAATATCATAATTTCTAATAAGACTTATTGTGCAGCCTTGGGAGAGATATCTACCCAGGTCAATCATTTTAGAGCTGCTGAAATGTCAGGTCTTCTATGACGTTAAACAGTCGTGAACCTGTGACCCTGATGCTTCATGAACCACATAAATGTGCAAAGAAAACTGAACAGTAACCAGAGGAGAAGTGAATGAGTTCTGAATGGATTAAACTTCTTATTTTCCCTAGATTAACTTGGGTTTAATGGAATCTGCAAAGCTTTTGGAGGAGAACAGAGCGACGTCTTACACCATGATTGAGGAGCAACAGAAGACATACTGTATGATTCTTTTACTGTATCCACTTTTCTGTAAATGCTTTTTTAATGAGTGCTGTACAATTAGAACAAACTATTTAACACATTCACCAATGCAAATATATTCTTAAAAAAACTGTCAACTTGGTTTCAGGGAGAATTATATATTTATTAAAATATCTGCGTCCCCATCGAAAAAACCCAGTGTTTTCACCCTAAGGTAAGAGTGTCTGAAACCACGTTGGAGAGAGTTACAACAACAAAAGTAACACCATGTCTGCTCTGACGGGTTAAAGGCTGATCTGATCGCCTGCAGAGTGCTTTTAAATGTGCGCACAGTGACCTAAGCAAGTGACTTTAGACCCTCTAATGACTGCTGGCTTTACTAGGCCGTCGTGCCCCAGTAAGACGCCTTTCTCAATATATACACCAAGAAAACAACAAAGCCACGTTTTCTGCACGGTTCTGTTTTTATTCATTGAAATATGATTGATTTAAAGAGGGGTTTTCCTCAATTATAGGCTGAATTATCGAGAATTATGTGAGTCAAATATTGCAGCAGATCAAATATTACCTTTTTGACAGTAATATCAGTAGTGAGGTTGGAATTTATTTATTTTGAGGATATTCGGTTAGTGCAAGATGTTCTCAGCTTGTAAATGATTATTTGTGATACACAAGCTCTCTACAATTCTAGATATGTTGCAAGTACTTTTTTTTACCCAAGCGTTAGATTTTATTTTGGAGTGTATCATATATCTTCATTATGCCTTATCATTGTACTTGTATTTTAAACTGTGATTAAATTGGATTGAAATGAATATCTATCAGTCAATTAATCAAATCTTATTTATTTAGCTCAATATCAGAAATGGCTTATTTGCCTCAGTGGGCTTTACAATCTCATAGAAGCATTATTTCAGCTACCTTACTGTTTGAGAACATATTGAACAATAAGAAGTGTTTATTCTAATGATGAATGGCTGATAAGGCTGAGAGATGACTGGATGGATGTACGTACCGGTGTCAGGGTCGCAGCCGACGTTGCTCACGTCTGCACAGATGTTCATGCGGAACATCTTCCTGTGGGACTTAGGATCGTACACGGTGTAACCCCCCCCCTGTGTCAGGGCGCTGAGATCAAACAGATGACCTGTGGGAGAGGAGGGGCACAGGAGAGAGTTCAATAAATGCAAAAACTGGGGAAAGATTTTTCTCAGGAAGTGGGTTTTTACGCAAGTCTGTCATACCTTTTTTACAATTTAACAATATGCAGTGGTGGAAGTAGAACTGAGACTTATTACTTGAGCAAAAGTAGCAATATTGCATTTTAAAATACTCTTAAAAGTCCTGCATTAAGAAAATCTAACTTGAGTAAAAGTACAAATGTATTTGAATCAAAATACACCAGTAACAAAAATACTTGTAATGGTCCATTTCAGAGTATGTTTATATTCGGTAATAGCTTATAATCGTGAAGTAACTAAAGCTGGCAAATAACGAAAATGTAGTAAAAAGTATATTATTGGTTTCCAAAATGTAGTGGAGTATACATTTAAATAAGCACAAAATGAAAATAAATACTTAGGATAAGAACAAGTATCTGAAAATCTGTACCCAAGTACAGTTCTTGAGTAAATGTACCTCACTACTTTCCACTGCTGACAGTTTTTATTGTCAACAGAAAGTACAAAGATGAAAAGAGCAGAATTACATAAAATCTGTACAGAACTACGGATTTATTTTAAAAGTCTGACCTGTGGCAGGGTTGGAGACTCTGCAGTTGTCGTGCTGGACGCTGTTCAGAGGGCAGGCGGCGGCTGTTAACCAGAGGAAGGTGTACACACAATCCTCAATGGCTGAGATCAGAGTAGGCCGAGAGTCCTGGAGGGGAGAAAGAAACCCACGCATGCTTTCCGTTAATATTTGTATTTAAATGAACACCTGTACTGCCCTGCTGTTTTATCGTAGACTCAACCGGAGGAACTAAAGCAGGAACTAAGAGCCACTTTTGCAAGTTCCTGTGTGTGTTTCCACAGTTTCTGAGAACCCCTAAGATTAGACCAATCAGACACATGAATGAAACACATGTGGTTTTCTATTTCTGTGTATTTGGTTCTGTGACCGGGAAAATTCTAACGTCGCGGACAAATTCCAGTCAAATATTATCTGTGTTTATAGCTTAAAAGCAGTTTATACTTACTCTCTCTGCCCCCTGCCCCCCCTGAACTTTAACCCCACACACACTCAGACACTCAAAGCCAGCACCAGACACGTTTTAAGCTGCTATGGACAATCTTGCACTAATGTACATTTCCCAAGATATTGAAGTGACTATTATTTTGTATATGATTGTTGTGCTTGTATTTATGTCTTAATGTGTGCATATGTATACATGTGTCTGTTGATTGTGTATATATATAGGATATACATATTTGTATATATATATTTGTATTTTTTGTATTCGGGATTCTGGGAAACGGTATTTGGATCTCTGTCTGTACACACAAACCGAAAGATTGAATTAAAGTTGACTTTGATATAAAGAATGGCATCCTCAAGGCACGTAGATTTATGTTTATTGAAATGTAGGCTAAAAAAAGAACTCCTCCTCACCACTTTGTCTTTGTCACACTTGAAGCGGATGATGCTGCTCTTGGTGCGGTTTCCCCCCGACACAGGCCTCTCCGCTGCTGTACTTCAGCTTCAGGACTCCTCTGTCCCACGTGGGGCTGGACTCCACCTGCCCCAAACTCACATACTGCTCTCCTGACTTCACACAGGACGCTGCACCCGAGGGACACTTCCAGGAACCTGTCAACGGGACAGAGAGGAGGACAGTGGGTGATCCGACACGAACAAAAAAACTGTGAAATGACTGAATATGGGATTAGGATCTAGGTCTTTGAGCATGTTTTCTCTCAGTGATTGTGCTGTTATTTAAAATGTTTGTTGTTCATGTATTGTGTCTTGATATTTGTCTGTTGATGTTACACATGGAGCTGCTGTGATGCAAGTCACATTTCAGACTTGATCAGACCATTCAAGTGTTATAGCATCGTATCGTAAAGGATGACCAGAGAGATTTCAGTCTGTAAACACTTCCTTGCAACTTGAATTCTGATGAAAAAAACAGAGATTGGCACTATGGGATTACTTTATGTTTTACAGAACACAGAACTGACCTCCCTGCTGCACCAGCGACCTGCAGACGTTGATGTAAAATCGATCTGCGTTCTCCGTAGACGGCTCCACCTCCCAGTTTCTGGAGTCCATAGCCAGAGGGGAGAGGTCGTACGAGTGACCCTGACCATCACTGAGGACAGAGCAGACACACGCAGAGGAAAGGTGTTAAGAGTCATGTGTTAAAAGTCTGGACAGCTGCTAATTGTGTTATAGTGACTGAAATGTTTAATCATGCGGTTACTGTGGTGCAGATAAAAACATTCAAAAATGCTGATGAATGAAATGAATACATGTTCCATTCATAATTTAACAAAACATTGAATTATTGTCATCACTTATTGTTGTAAAAAGATCTTTGTTCCTGTACTTTTTTGTATTTTTTACTTATTGCACATTTTAGCATCTACTGTCTTTTCATTGTCTGCTACCTCACTAGCTCAGACATATTATCTAACATAAATATATATTTATATGAGTGAGTGAGTGAAGTGAGTGAGTGAGTGAGTGAGTGAGTGAGTGAGTGAGTGAAGTGAGTGAGTGAGTGAAGTGAGTGAGTGAGTGAGTGAAGTGAGTGAAGTGAGTGAAGTGAGTGATTGATGAGTGAGTGAGTGAGTGAAGTGAGTGAAGAGAGTGAGTGAAGTGAGTGAAGTGAGTGAGTGAAGTGAGTGAAGTGAGTGAGTAAGTGAAGTGAGTGAGTGTGTGTGTGTGTGAGTGAGTGAAGTGAGTGAGTGAAGTGTGAGTGAGTGAAGTGAGTGAGTAAGTGAAGTGAGTGAGTGTGTGTGTGTGTGAGTGAGTGATGAGTGAGTGAGTGAGTAAGTGAGTGTGAGTGAGTGAAGTGAGTGAAGTGAGTGAGTGATTGATGAGTGAGTGAGTGAGTGAGTGAAGTGAGTGAGTGATGAGTGAGTGAGTGAGTGAGTGAGTGAGTGAGTGAGTGAGTGAAGTGAGTGAGTGAAGTGAGTGAGTGATGGTGGTGAGTGAGTGAGTGAAGTGAGTGAGTGAGTGAGTGAGTGAGTGAGTGAGTGAGTGAAGTGAGTGAAGTGAGTGAAGTGAGTGAAGTGAGTGAAGTGAGTGAGTGAGTGTGAGTTGAGTGAAGTGAGTGAGTGAGTGAGTGAGTGAGTGAAGTGAGTGAAGTGAGTGAAGTGAGTGAGTGAGTGTGTATATATTGTTTGTTTGTAGCCTTTATTTAACCAGGTGAAAGCCCCTTGAGATCAAAAGATCTCTTTTTCAAGGGTGACCTGCAATATATATATATATATATATACGAACAGTAGCTACAAAGCTGAAGTACAGCTAAAGAAATGAAAAGTGACCACAAAACAAGAATCAGCATTAGGAGATGACATAAGGAGTTGATGAAGGACAGTTACTTGTAGGAGCAGCTGGTGGTTTTGACGGGGACGCAGGCCAGCGCTGTGGGCCAGCTGAACAGGTAGGTGCAGTCTGGAGTCTCCTTGAGGAACTCTGGAGCTCCCTTAACAAGTTAAAAGACACAAAACACACAATCAGTGAACATCGCTACAGAGCTGGGATGACTTTCTATAAAGAAATGAACACAAACACATAGCATACAATGAGTAGATGGGTATTCATGCTAACATTGGTAGCCAATCACTCACTTCACTCACTCACACACACACACACACACACACACACACACACACACACACACACAAATATGATGAAAACTGATTTTTCTTAACTGTTTGTTGTTCTATGTCTTTCTGTGTTTCTTTAATGTAATGTATTTGTTTGTTTTTATATTTGTTAAGTTATCATTAACTTATTTTTTTTGTATTTACATTTTTCCTGGAAGAAATAAATGTATGTAACATGTTGAAATCTTTAATGTAGAGTATTCAAACCCAGACTCATCTAGTAAATATTTTTTAATTAAATAAATAAAGACTTCCAACTTCACCTGAAGCTATTTTGTTAACATGTTTTGTCTGATGAGTCATCACTAATAATAATAAAAATATTGCTCCATGAACACATTTTTTGTCAAGGTCAGCAACCAACCTTACCAGAATAAAGGTTATGGTCATTTTGAATTCAAAAACACATGTGTGACGAGCTTCTATCCTTGTGTGTGTGAAACTCACAGGATGCATGTCGGGGTGGCAGGAGAAGTAGATCTCAGTGGATCTCGTGTAAATCTTATGACAGGACTCTCCATTGGTGTAGTTCAGGATGATCTGGTCTCCCACGTAACTCAGAAGCTGGTTTGCCATTCCTGCAAACACACATAACAATATTAATAAAAGACAATACTACGCTAAAATTAATATTGAAGCATGCTTTGGTTGTTTTGTACGTACCTGCGATCTTGGCTTTGCCCTCCCCTTCCACCTGGCAGGAGGAGACAGACTCCAGGCCGGTGTCTTTGTGCGTGCAGATGTCTCTCTGCAGCCCCCCGCAGACAGACAGGTGGTAGATGTACTTGTCACTGTGGATCGGGAAATCGCGATCCTTCAGAGAACTCAGATCAAACTCGTAGCCGCTCTTTGGGTCACGAACACGGCAGTTATCACCTGGCAGGACACGTTTAGACGATGAGCAAAGAGGCATACATTCTTGTGTTTTTCATCATAGAGGCGAAGTCCCGCCCATCTACTTCCATGGGACCTTATTTCGGAAAAATTATGTATTGAAGTCAATGGGGAGAGAAAGATTATCTTTCGATCCCGTTTGAATTGTGCCACGAATTACACATATGATGTTTGTCAATCTTAAAAAATTATTTCCATGTCAAAAAAGTCACAGTTTGTCGTAAAACTGTTGAAATATAAGACTATGAAAAATACGCAACTAGAAAGACTACAAATCCCAGAATCCCGGTCCCGCATGCTGGCTCTTAGGGAACCGACTAACTCCCCTTGTGTGTATGTACAGCTCTCAACATGCCCAGACTTGGAGTGATTTTCACCTCTTTTAATACTTTTCGCCTCATTCTGAAAGAAAGAAGTGAAACGTGACGGCCGTCTTGGTGTGTGGTGCGAGACGGGAGATGTAGTTCATTGAGCGGTTTCACACAAAAAACAAAGTGTTACTTCACAGTTTTACGACACATTTTTATTTTTTTGACTTGCAAAATTATCTTTTAAATTGACAAACATCATATGTGTAATTCGTGGCACAATTCAAACGGGATCGAAAGATAATCTTTCTCTCGCCATTGACTTCAATACATACTTTTTCCGAAATAAGGTCCCATGGAGGTCCCCCGGAAATGGAGGGACTTCGCCTCTCTATAGTTGAATCAATTCTAAGCCGTCAATACTGTATATTCAAGATGCGCTCCAACCTTGTTAACATGCCCTAATGTTAACAATCACACAGGTTAAATTCCAATTTGTATTTTAAACACTAAATGTTTTATGTAAGACAGAATAATTTAAAGGGGTTGAATCAAAGCCAGGAGAGGACATTTAAATCTTCATTACGGCTTCTGATATTATGGATGATATCACTACAGCTGTTGTTTTATCAGATCTTGAGACACAAAAACAGGTATTTACCTTTAGACTTCCTGAGGGGGCAGGCCTCAGATGTCCTCCAGATGAAGACATATTCACAACCATCTAAACGGTCAAACATGGGGGAGCCCTAGAAATAGATGAACACATAAATACTCATTAAAATCTACTGGTTAGTTGCATGTCTTCTGTCTCCTTATCATGGAATACAAAAACAGTAAACTGAAGAGGCAAAGTAGTTCAGAAACAACTGCAAATTAAGCTTAGCATTGATGATTTATCCCAAATGAGCTTAGGCTGTTTTAAAAGCTAAATGTCACTTAAACCACTGGCATAAATGTTTTTATGGTCTGAGATAATTACTTTATGGAAACTACTAGAAGGTACCAAAACTCTTGTGAAAAGAAATCACTCTTGGTAACATTTGTGGTGGAACAGTTAAAAAAAAAAAAGAAGGGGCAGCTTAATATTAGGCGCTTTCACACCGGAGTACTTTTCCCAGTATAGTTCCGATATAGTTCCGAAAATTTGCGTTCACACCAAAAAAATCCGGAACTAGAACTTAGTTCATGAGAACCTTTCCACCCCCTTTTCAGTCCCTGCTAGAGAGCAGGTACCTTCCTGGGAGAAAAAGGTTCCCATTTCTGATTGGCTGGGCGGATTGCAAACCACGCCCCGTAAAACTCCCAAAAAGTGTTGTGAAGCCGCCATTTTATTTTCCTCGCATTAGCATTATTAGCATTAGCATTAGCCCAGCGCACAAACGCAGAGAGACTAACTTATGGCAACACAAAAGAAAACGTGGGAGCGGTGGAGATGAGGAGGTGTCGGCGTTCTGGCGATTTACTCGGAAGGCTTCAGTAGAAGCTGCTGGGAGTCCCAGCAGCTTCTACTGAAGCCAGTCCCCAACTCCGGGGACTTCCGGCCGGGGACTTCGGGTGGCAGTATACGCCGTGAAGTGGTTTGCTGCCTGCCAGTAAACCCAAAGATGAAGAAGAAGAAGAAGTGACGTCAGCGGCTTCATTTGCCTAATCCTCCCTCAGGGACTTATTCCGGTGTGAACGCGATCTGTACTTAGTTCATGAGAACACTAGAGTTCTGATGAACTAAGTTCTGATGAACTAAGTATGGCAAAGTACTTGGTGTGAAAGCGCCTATTGTATTAATATAATAGAATATATCTTTATTGTCATCATACAAAGTACAACAAAATGTCTTTGGCAACTCTCACTGCAGTAAAAAATAGACACAAATAAATAAATAAGAGTGGTAAAAGCAGAGGTAGTAGCAATGACAGTGCAACGAGATAAAATTAATTGTCAATGTGTATATTTACACTTACAGTCCAAAAACGTTAAATGTACAAAACTGTATAAATGTAGTGTATTTCTAACTGTGTGTTCATAAAGGGTTATACGTAGTAACCAAGTAAAATAGCCATACATATTTCTAAATAGTAGTGGTTGCAGTCTTTGAGGGGCGGGTGTGTTTATGAATGTTCACAGTTGTTTTAATGTGCTCTGAGGTTGGACAGGATAGAAGCTGTTCCTCAGTCTGTTGGTGTATTGTGAGTGTGTGGTACTCACGGGGTTGTCGTCACACTGGAAGAGGATGCGTGTGGAGTAGCGGGAGCTGTTGTCGCAGCGGTCGCCGTTCTGGTACACGATGCTGATGGAGCCGTCCTCCGCCGCCTGAGGGCTCGACAGCACGTAGCCCAGGTTGTAACTCTTTTCACCGATCGTGGCACAAGAACCCAGAGGACCCACTGACGAGAAGAACAACAAGTATTCAACTAAAATTCGACAGGAAGATTGAATACTTGGACGATTTACATGCGATCTGACTGTCTGTTTTACTGCAAGTGACCACATTGTTCCAACTTCCATTACATGTGTTAGGAGCCTTGTATTTGACATTAGATGGAACATAAATAGTCTGAGTTAAGCGCTGCTTTCAAAAAATCAAAACACAGTAACGAAAGAATATTCAAAATCTATATATAGTATTTCTTAATGCTATCATATTTATTCAGTCAAACTCCCACATGTGAGTCCAAACCTATTACATGTAAGTACAGTATGTGTTGGGTGTGGACGAGCAAACTGACCTGGACACTCGCTCACAGGAGGAAGGGGTTTGCAGACATTGATGTAAAAGCGTCGTGATTTGGCCACATCTGTATCTATGGCGATCCAGGGGCTGTCCTCTCCGTCACGCATCAGATGACTGAGGTCGTACTCATTACCGTGGGAATCTAGATCGACAGAAAAGTAAATCAACACACACGATAAAGAGGAGAGGTGTATAAAGGTAAGGCCAGTACTTTGTGTGCTGTGTGTGTGTGTGTGTGTGTGTGTGTGTGTGTGTGTGTGTGTGTGTGTGTGTGTGTGTGTGTGTGTGTGTGTGTGTGTGTGTGTGTGTTCATACCAATGATCTGGCAGTCCACGGGAGCAGGGACGCAGGCCAGAGCGGTGGAGAACTCAAAGATGACGTTGTGGACGACAGTGCCGAGGTCCTCGTGCATCAGCTTTAATGAGCCGGGGTGAGCGTTTTTATCACACACAAAGTTAATGGTGAAGGTGTCCCGGGAAGCTGTTACAGAGAAGGAAAGTTTAAATAAAAGATGGAATAAATTGCAAAGTAAAGACAGTGTTTACATCTTCTGTGTTTGTTATGACATGTGCACTGTAACAGATTCATTGGATGTCTTAATTGACTGGCAATAAACCTGGTTCTGACTCGGATTCAATGTTTAAAAGTCCCCTATTATACTCTTTTTCAACAATATATTACAGGTCTCAGATATATACGTATGTACATCTCTCTGAAGTGTTCAGCCCTGTTCAAAGTGCTGATTCTCTGTCTGTTACTTTAGATGAAAATAAGGAGCCCCTCCCCACGCCCCTCTGAGAGATATTTGGTTAAAAAGAACACAATGGTGCTCTAGGAGGAGATTCAGGTGATAAGGTGGGGGGGGGTTACCTTGGTTGGTGATTGGCTAATGGTTACACAAGCCAAAAAATCGTTATGACATCATAAAGTGGCCAAAATCTGATCAGCTCATTTTCAGACAGGTTTTTATATAAATGGATCAGGACAAAAAGAGAGAGAATCTTTGTTCCTGAAACTTACAGAGTCTCTTTACACAGAGGGGACACATGTTGATGTAGAAGAGACATGAAGAAGAGGGGACACGTGTTGATATAGAAGAGACATGAGGAAGTGGATTTTGCATAATAGGTGACCTTTAAGATAATTTCCCTAGCAAAACGTGCTACCAAGCCAGAAATACAGTTTATAGAAATGAACCACAGCCTATCAGATAATCAGTTAGAGTAACCTCAATATGTAAACAAACGACACTCTCAGTTTCTTAAGATTAATACCTGTGGGCTCGTCCAGGACTCCTTTATATGTGAGTTGCAGCAGGCCGTCGGTAGAGTACTGCAGAGTCTTCTCCACCCCCACCGGGCTCAGAGCGTGCCCGTCCTCCAGCTCACAGCCAGCGATGCCCTTTCCACACTCTGCCACGTCTGCGCAGATGTTCACCTGCAGGGAGGGAAGAATCAGAATCAGGTTTATTACCAGGTAGGTTGACACGTACGAGGAATTTGACTTGGTGTCATGGTAGTAATAATAATACATTTCATTTATATAGCACACTTTAAAAACAACGTCATCTCAAGGTGCTTCACAATGCTATAGGGAGAAAATAATAAAACAAATAACATAAAAAGATATCTAAGGAGCATATTGAGTAAAATATGGTAATATAAAAAGGTTAAGAGCATAAAAGGTTAGAATAAAAAATAAATAAAGGAGGTTTTGAGGCATTTCTTAAAAGCTGAGAGTGATGCAGAGGTCCGTATGTTCTCTGGAAGCTGATTCCACAGACGTGGTGCATACATAAAAGTAAAACAAACATTTAAAAACACAGATAGAAGCTATTATAAGAAAATATAATAACATAAAAAGTATTAAACATAATACAAAATATAGTCAAATATAGCAGTATTTACATGGAAATAGAATGGACGACTTTATTTACTGTTAGCAGCGTGTTATCAAAGTGTTTGTCTTACCAGGAAGTCCTTTCCATTTGCTCTTGTCGTGTATCCCTTCTCAGTGGCCAGAAGCTGAAGGTTGAACTCATAGCCAGTGTTTGGGTCCACCACAGCACAGCTCTGAAACACAAACACATGTTTACATGGCAATACAGTGGATTCTGAAACAGCTGTATAGTATACTGATATTAGATATTCTGTTATTGTACACATCATATTCCATTGACATGTATTTAGACTTTTTGCACTACTTTTTATTTTGTATTTTTGTATTTTATTATATATGTTGCATCGTTGGACAGGTCAGAAGAATGTCATTGCCGTTTCTACACTGTAGCTTTGTGCATATGACAATAAAACCTTTGAATTGAATTGAGATGTTTAAAGCGGGAAACACAGGATGAGATAACGTTGTGATGAAGCTGAGCTCACATTGTTCTCAGTGGTTTTGATGGCGCAGGCTGCTCTTGTGTCCCAGATGAAGTTGGCGGTGCAGTTCTGGTACATCAGGAACCGCGGGCCCATTGACTGCACAGCGTGGAAAACAAACAGAGTCAGACACGTGCACAAAACAATAAAAAAAACGGCTCCACTTTACTGTATAACCTCACCGAGCTTCCTCTGGAGCAGACAAGGTGGATGCGTGTCGTGTAGGAGAGCTTCTGGCCGTCTGACTCGCACACGGAGCCGTCAGTGAACTCCAGCAGCAGCCGGTCCCGAGCCTCGATGATCGGCCCTCGCTTGGAGATACCCATATTACTGACGGAGATGACTTCCTTTGGAGATCCCTGAGGAGAAAGAAAGGGAAGGAAACGGCTCGTTAATCACACTTTAGGTGTTTCGTAGAGATGACATGCCATCACATTTGCTGCTTGTCTAATTCAACTTTGGAAAGCACTGGCAACTTTTGAAGATGCACATAGCAAGATGTTCCTTACCTTAGCTGATGAGCTCTTGAAAGTGGCAAATACATGTACATAAGTGTCTGTTCAGTCACTAGCTAATACCATTTAAGGGCACACAATGATTGAGCCTATAAATCTAAATCAAAATACTTCTTGAAATAGAAAGAAAATAGGTAAAATACTTTTGTGAACATAGGACGTTAAATAAGGAATGGGCAATAAAAAGATTTAATTGAAATGAAGATATTTATCTAAACATAACAAGTTAAAGTGAAATAATAAAAGATCAATTCAATAAAATGCAAATATTTATTTAAACTTAAGAAGTTCGAAGTCAGTTAACACATATTCACTGTACTACAATATAGAACATGTAGATTACAATATATACAGAGCAGAGTTCCCGTTAGAATATTTTTTTGCCGGTCAAAATGTCCGTTAAAGTTTAAATCTTCCGGACAAAATTTGAAAAGTGGCGGTCAAAGGTCTTCTTTGTTATTTATTGAGCTTTAAACAAATTGATATGATTCGATATTAAACAAACTAATTATAGTAGATTAATTAACTATTCAAACGTGTACATTAATTTACAATAACATTACATTTCATTTAGCTGACGCTTTTATACAAAGCGACTTACAATGACCAATTACAGGGACATTCTCCCTGGAGTAACTAAGGGCTAAGTGCCTTACTCAAGGGCACACTAGTGGTGGTGTTCCTGGCGGGATTTGAACTCACAACCTTCCGATCTTCAGCCCACCTCACTATCCATTAGACCACCACTACCCATAACACGGGAATAATAAACGGAGCGCTCTCTCCCTCTCGTGACAGCCCGTCAGTATGCAGCTCGCTGATCCAGTAATGAGTGAACCGACACTAAAACTAAACATATCTAGTTTAGGTAGTTTGAGAGGTAATTAAAATAGCTACGTCTGATATTCTAACCTGAAGTGTGTGTGTTGCTCCGCTCACCGCTTCAGGTGATCACGCAGAGCTACGTGTCGACTCGTCAGCAGCAGCTGATCTCTCTCTCCCGTCAGATTAGACTTTACTCGCGTGTATGTCCATATCAATCAGATCTAGCTAGTTCTAGATAATGATATGACTACCTGCTTATTAAAAGAAACCTAAAAAATAAGCGTCGCTATGCAACCGGGTGAGGCCACAAAGTATAGCGCAGCATTATGCATTTGTTTACATGCCCACCGGAACCCCGAGGCATTACCAACAGATCAACACACAATCAACCCATACAGGACATCTCTTTCTCCACATTAAGTGTTAGACATTCGAATTGACTCTTCTTGTCTGTCACATACTCTTCTTGTCTGTCACATACTCTTCTTGTCTGTCACATAAGTGGCGCAAATGATGCGGTATTGCGCTAAGGGGAAATTATTTTTGACCGGAGAGATTTAGATTTGCCGGTCTTCAGCATATTTTACCGGTCATAGTCCGGTAATTACCAGCTAACGGGAACTCTGATACAGAGGTACGTTTGTATTTCTGTTATATATATAGAAACTGGGTGTCTTTGGTAAAAAGTCCTGGAGTTAATACTGTTTTAAGTTTCTGCTGAGGCAAACCCAAATATGGTGTCACCACAGTAGTAATAACCGTTGGGGATTACAACTTTAAGTTACCATTCTGTTTTTCACACTGTGTTTCTAGCAGTTACAGACCTGGTCAGAGATGTACTTCATCTGACAGACGGACGCATGGCGGTCGCAGCCTGTTACAGGGATGACCGGACGACAAATGTTGATGTAGTACTTCTTCAAGTTCATGGTGTCAGACAAGTCCATCGTCTGCCAGTTTTTCATGGAGGTGGAGCGGGACAAGCTAGAGGCAGAAGGAAGAAAACAATTCAGGAGTCACTCAACATTACTTGGTTGTTCTGTGAATGAATAAAACATGTAGCTGTGCATTACCTGGATAAGTCGTACTGCTCTAGAGTGACGGGATCTGTCACCAAACACTCATGAGGCCTCTCAGGACAAGCGTAGGATGTATACCAGCGGAAGTTATACGTGTACTTGTCCTCAACCTGCATTCAGAAGATTCAAATTAAAACTGAACGTCATACTGGTGATGTGCAAAGTTCCTTTTTGAAGAAAGGCCAGAAGAAAAAACATAAAGAAACAGACATGTGTTGGGGAATAATTTGCCCTGCATGTCCTCTTTCGCCCTCTGACGCAGCTGACCAACCTCGAGCAGCCGTTATCTCCCATAAGGAGGGGCTGCCCTAGCAAGTAGTTGTTGTTGCCAGTTTGTGACCGGGCTACTCTCGGTCAGAGATAGTTATTGTTGAGGGACACCTGGAACACATCCCGGACCCCGAGCCATAAGCGACAACAAATGTGATTCAGTGTCCTCAGCTGTTTAGTCTATCTATTGAAGAATGTGGATTATTACACTCTGAACTAGTTAAAACCTGGAGCTACAGGAGGGGTCTTCAGAATTGATTGTGGCATCTCAACCGTGTGGTCAACTCGTGGCCCGTGACATGTCTTGTGAATTCTCCGGCCGAAGCTCCAAATAAACCGTCAGTGTTTGCCATCAAAGCTCCAGCTCTCCTTGTGTCTCTCTGAGTCCTGACTCCTATTGCTTCAGAAGTTTCCCCCACAAAAAAGGGTGTATATAGACAAAATCCAGAGGCATATTATACCTGGAATTCTGGTTTCCCAGCTCCGGCTTCAGGGTCACACAGGAAGGAGATGAGAGTGGATCTGAGAGTGTGTTCTTTGTTGTTGTACTGGGAGCCGTTGCTGTAGGTGAGCTGGATCAGGCCGTCGTAGTAAGACAGACGAGAGTTCGCTTCCCCGAGACTCCAAGAACTGAAGCAACAGACGGGAAAATAACAAGAGAAAAGAGATTAACTTGATTGAGCCCATACCCAGCTAATGTACACAGAAGCTCAAGAGTCAAGCAAGCAGAGGAAATAAGTGGAAATGTAAGAAAAAAGATAGAAAGAAAGATAAAAACAAGACAAACATATCGATAACATACGAATAATAAGACCTAAATCATCAAAATGTGAATAATTCTCTGTAAATGATCTGAACGCAAACACGTATACGGTGAACCTAGGGTTGGCGGTATACATTTAAAAACAACTAAAGCTGCCAAAAATGTATGTTTCTAATCTAAAACAATACAACTGTGGTGCTCTTACGAATGTTCAGTGGAAAAACAAGAAAGAAAACACCTGAGATAAACTACAATATGATCTAGCACACATGTGTCAAACTCAAGGCCCGGGGGCCAAATCAGGCCCGGGGGCCAAATCCGGCCCTTGGTGGATTTAATTTCGGCCCGCAGGATAATTTTTAATTACTATTAGATCTGGCCCGCCGGTATATTGCACACACACCTTCACTCAATCCTGAGGGTTTCCTCAGCTCAGAGCCTGAGCCCAAACATTGATGAACTTGCACCCAAGATGAGATGCCAAGTATCTGGCTTGAACTAGCATCACAGAGCAGCACACTGAGTTTCAATGGATGCTTCTGCACTTTCTTTCTTGAGACAACAGGGCATGTTTGGGGTTTTTCTTTGAGGGAAATAGTTTTTTTGAAGCTGTTGTTGGCCTGTGGGAAAATGTAATCATAAGAAATGACTCTGCAGATAGAGCCATAAGAAATGAATGCAACTGATTATTTAATGTTTAATGTTGTTTTTATAGGCAATCATTTAAGCTTTGTTAGTTCGAGGTTTAATATGTGCAATAAGTTCATTTCAATAAGTTTTGCAACAAACATTGAACCAGTCCGGCCCTCGACTAGTACCGCTTTTCTTTATACTATGGACGCGCTCGTGAACTGTCAACGGGGGGGGGCGCCTGTCAGCGCAACTTACATGATGCCGTTTAAAAAATATAATAATAAAGGGCGGTGCCGGCCGTCAGCGAACCGAGCCGGCCTTTCTGCGCGACTGTCACTCAAATGCGGGACATAGTCTCAATTTGTGGGACGCGGGACACATGATAAAAATGCTGTGTGTGCAGTCCCGCACAAAGTGGGACACCTGGTCACCCTACACACACACACACACACACACACACGGTGCTGCCCCTCACACACACGCTTCAAATCAAGTTGCATAAATACTTGAGCTACGTTTTTATTATAATTACTGTGAAATGTATTATGTTTTCGTCATTATTACACCAAATACACACTTGCAACTGATAACACTGGCAATGATTTTATATTTATTAGACTATTCAAAAAAAATCATGCTTCAAAAAAGTGGGGGCTCCAAATAAGTGGGGGGGACGGCGATCCCCCGCGTCCAACGACCACTACACCACTGGTCATAACCCCATGTCTTTGGCTTGTTCTCACCTCTTTTCAGACTGGCACGCCCCAGCCTTCTCCGGACAGCTGGCAGCTTTGACAGGACCGCACACGTTGATGTAGTAATCGTAGTGGTCGCTGCTCAGGTTGTAGAAACCACCGTCGGCTTTGGAAGAGGAGACAAGTCGAAGGAAAACCCTGCGGAGCAACGAAGGACAGATAGAGAGGAAGATTAAAACAACTCTCATCAGAGTTAACTCAGATAATGGCTCTGTCAACAGTCGGAGTGGAAACACAAAGAAACCACTAGATGGCAGCACAGGTACGCTCTTTATGATTCACATATGATGATTCACTCTCTCGTGACATAAAGACGTGACTCAGAGAGGTTAAAATGCCTGGAAGTCCCCACCTGGTGAAGTTGAGGAACTAGGACAAGCAGAGAAACTTCCTCATGTTTTTTCAAAATAGTATCATATGAGCAAGCAGAACAGATTCCTTTAACTTTTTACCGTTTCTTATCCACCACATGTAAACCAGAGTAAATGTTATATAAACTGTAAAAAATACTTTGAAAATGCTTTGTCCTGTTGAACTTTTGTTGCCAAAAAGGGTTAGATAAACCTGTAATAACACATTTGTTATAATTCAATATTTACTTTAATATCTTATGTACTTTCTGTTTCTCATACTTTAAATGATTTTATTTTATCTTAAAATAATTGTTGCCATTATTAGGATATTCCTTTCTTTTTTCTCTACTTAGGAATTCATTATTGTTTTGCTTTGGATCTTTATGCAGACCCGGCGACAGAACAAATCTACAGAGAGGGCATATGATTTTCATGGGAGGGCACACAAAACCGTCATGTGCCGCGGCTAGTGGCGGCACCAGAGATTTTCTTTTGGGGGTGCTGTGGGGTAGCTTGACGTTTCATAGAGGGTGCTCAAACATGTAGGGTTTCCCATTAATGTCCCGGGCGCTGCAGTGGAATTTTCTACTGGCTGCAACACTCTCCACACGCACACACAGTGTACCTGCGACAGTTACAATGAAGGCTCGATAATCATCTCACGGCATATATGTGTAAGCAGGGGTAAAGTGCTATTTTTTTTTGCTATTGGGGGAGGGCAGGAATGTCAAATGGGAGGGCCTGGCCCTCCTTGCCCTCCCACGGCGCCGGGTCTTCTGGATCCGCACCAGTCTGGTTTCAAGGCAGGTCACTCAACAGAAACTGCCCTCCTCGCTGTCTCTGAGGAACTGCACACGGCTAAAGCAGCCTCCCTCTCCTCTGTCATCATCCTTTTGGACCTGTCTGCTGCATTCGACACGGTGAATCATCAGATCCTCCTTCGCACTCTCCAAGAACTTGGAGTTTCAGGCTCTGCACTTTCCCTCCTCACCTCATACCTCAAAGACCGTACCTACAGGGTAACTTGGAGAGGGTCCGAGTCCGACCCTTGTCAATTAACTACAGGGGTCCCTCAGGGCTCTGTTCTTGGTCCCCTCCTCTTCTCCTTGTACACAAACTCGCTCGGATCTGTCATTAGCCCGCATGGTTTTTCATGCCACTGCTACGCTGACGACACCCAATTAATTCTGTCCTTTCCCCGCTCAGAGACCCAGGTCGTCGCACGCATCTCTGCTTGTCTAGCTGACATCTCTCAGTGGATGTCTGCTCACCACCTCAAGCTCAACCTTGACAAGACTGAACTGCTTTTCCTTCCGGGAAAAGATTGTCCCACTCTTGACCTAACAATCAACATCGGCACCTCTATTGTTTCCCCGACTCAGACTGCAAGGAATCTGGGTGTGACCCTAGATACAAACTGTCCTTCACTGCAAACATCGCTGCTACAACCCGCTGCTGCAGATACACGCTTTACAACATCAGGAGGATACGTCCCCTCCTGACCCAGAAAGCGACGCAGGTTCTGGTCCAGGCTCTCGTCATCTCACGCCTAGACTACTGCAACTCCCTCCTGGCTGGTCTACCTGCATGTGCCATCCGACCTCTGCAGCTCATCCAGAATGCAGCGGCTCGTCTGGTCTTCAACCTTCCAAATGTTCCCACAACGCCGCTCCTCCGCTCACTTCCCTGGATTCCAGTAACTGCTAGAATCCACTTCAAGACACTGGTACTTGCGTACCATGCTGCGAATGGATCTGGCCCTTCCTACATCCAGGACATGGTTAAACTGTACACCCCAGCACGTGCACTCCGCTCTGCATCAGCCAAACGGCTCGCTGCACCAGCACTGCGAGGGGGACCCAAGTTCCCATCAGCAAAAACACGTCGGTTTGCTTTCCTGGCTCCAAAATTGTGGAATGAGCTCCCCATTGAAATCAGGACAGCAGAAAGCTTACACATCTTCCGGCGCAGACTGAAAACTCATCTCTTTCGACTCCACTTCGAGCGATAGAATTACTAACTAAGCACTTATATACTAACAAAGGACTGGCCTAAAGCCAGTTGAGTAGCACTTGAACATTTTTGGCTCTATGAAACCTGATGTACTTATATGATTCTGTTTTCTTCAAGTTTGTATCTTCTTGGTCGAATGCACTTATTGTAAGTCGCTTTGGATAAAAGCGTCAGCTAAATGCAATGTAAATGTAATGGGTCTGTCTTTATGTCTTCTGTTTTTGACAGCTAATATTGTTATAAGATAAGAAGAAAGATAACTGTTAGACCCAGTCATGATCTTAAAATCTCAGAAAGTGATAAACCAGCAGGTAGAAACAAAGGTGGGGTTTTTCCTTTTTTGGAAGTGTTTCCTTGTACGATGTGAGGTTCTAAGGACAGAGGGTGTCGTATTGTCATACTGATATTCTGTACAAACTGTGAAGTCCACTGAGACAAATGTAACATTTGTGATATTGGGCTATATAAATAAACATTGATTGATTGGTTGATTGATTGATTGATTGATTGATTGATCATACCAAGAAATAAGGATTGAAAATTAGAAACATGATGAATCTCTACCGGTGTGTCCTCAAAGGTAAACTGACGATAGCAGAGATTTGCTTCATGCTAAATGTATAACGTTCCTTAAACAAAATCCTCTTTCTTGTCTTTCCCACACTGCTGTGTTTTTCTAGCTCAAGTTAAACACTGATCAGTCCGACACCAGGTGGATTAAAGGTGTGTGTCGTACCGGCCTGAGGGTCCTCCACCCTGCAGTCGTCTCCCTGAGCCTTGGAGAGGACGCAGGCGGCGGCGGTGTACCACTCCATCTCATACACACATCCATCAGAGGAAACGCTGCGGAGGACAGGAGCGCTCTCCAGATCTCCTGCACAGAGGAACAGGTTTAACAAGAGAAAAAAACAAATAGATAGAGAATCACAGAATACATTATAACATTATAAAGATGGTAATGACTTTGTACCTGGTTTGCACTTGAGTGTCAGGATGGTTTGGATCCTCGTCTTTTTATCGCCGCAAAGACTTCCTTCAGTGTAAACCAGTCTGATGTCATTTCCTACTTTAGTCTTCTGGGGAGAGGAGAGGAAGCTGCCCAGGCTGATGGCCCCTAGTTTCTTATCTGAAGCACAGGGAGACAATAAAAACATGTCAATAAATGGCATCTATCGCAGAGGTATGTCGCAGACAACGTTATACAAGGAACTGACAGGTTTAATACTTTAGATCAGCGGTTTTCAAAGTGTGAGGCGCGCCTCCCCGGGAGAGCTAACTTTATGCGAGCGGCAACATGGATCGATTTGTAGTGAAGTTACCTAAAGTGAGAGAGGAGACAGCGTCTGGCAGAAAACGTCACTTGCACACTTTTGGCTGTCTGTGGAGACCGAGTTCCCCCACCTCGCCAAAAAGGCTGTAAAAGTGCTCATTCCCTTCACCTCCACCCAGGGGCGGACTGGCCATCTGTAGAATCTGGAGAATCACAGAACGGCCAGTCGTCAGCGGGCCGTTGACAGCCGGCTCGGTTCGCTGACGGCTGGCACCGCCCTTAATTTGTGATGTTTTTAAACGGCATCATCGAAGTTGCGCTGACAGGCGACAGAGGTCCACCGTTTCCCCGCAGCGAGGCTCCCCCCCCCCCCCCCCGTTGCCAATTCACTAGAAATGCAATTGAATACCCCTGCATTATAGCAACAATAATAATAATAGCAATAGTAATTGGGAGGGGGGGCGCGGCTGTTCTTATGTTCTCTGAGGGGAGGCTCACCTTCCCACACTTTGAAAACCCCTGCTTTAGATATTCGATGCTGCAGACACATTGAGATGAGTTTGCATCAGTTAAAGTGTTTAAAGCCCAGCTCTATTCTATAAAAGGATGATATATCTTGCAAAAGTTACCAGGGGAATGTATGCAAAAAGCTTCTATATATACACTGAATAAATAAATAGAAAAAGGAAATCTTGAGAAAGAGGAACAAGTGGAATTTTTTGTTTCATTACAGCAGTTTTTAGTCAGATTTAATTCGTTTCTAGTCTAATTTGATCTGTTTTTTGTTCCACTTTATAATTTTTTTGTCTAATTTCTTCATTCATCCATTTCAAGTCTCATTCCAACAGTTTTTAGTCTCATTTCATCAGTTTTTTTAGTTTCTTTAATTCGTTTTAAGTCACATTTCAATCGTTTCTAGTCATTTCTTTAGACTTTAGAACCCCCCCATCCTCGAGTAGATCCTTACCCACGGCACAGATGGAGGCGTCCACCGGGCAGTCGACAGCACCTCCTGTCAGGAGGACTTTGTGACAAACGTTCAGGAAGAAACGAGAGTCTGGCGTTGGAGATTTATCATCCACCGCTTCCCAGTTCCCTCCGGCATCTGACCCTGGATCAGCACACAGAGGAACAGACACAATATGGAGTGAATATGGCCACACCAAATAGCTTTTTAAGAGGCCAATATTGACATTTGAACTCACCAAGGTTTCTTGTGAGGGCTGAGAGGTCGTAGTGTTTGGTGTTGTCTCTGACTTGACAAAGTAGATCCTCTTTCTCCTTGATGCAGGCGAAAGCCGTATCCCAGTCAAAGTAGTAAGTGCAGTCTGTCTCGCCCGCAAAAACTGGAGCCCCTCGTCCACCGTTCGCTGCAAAAACAACAAGTTTCTGCATCATGTATGGTACAAGTTGTGTGTACTTGCAATCTTCCACTGTGTAATTACTGATATGACCACCAGATGATGCCAAGGTGCAAAAAATAGTGCGTCAAAAACAGGGGACACTTAAAAGAATGCTATGAGAAAATGTTCTGTGTTCTGTCTTACATGCGTTCTTGTTGCACTCAAAGTTGATGATGGTCATTCTCTGGAAGCCGGTGGAGCATCTGGTGCCGTCCGGGTAGATCAGAGTCAGATCTCCGTCTGAATAACTGCAGAGGAAAAGAGATTTGTACAGAGAAATACTTAATAAATGCAGAGTACTATCAATGTTTGCCATTTCATCAATAAGGCAAATGTTTAACATGAAGTGTTGAATGAGGATTCCCCTTTTTTCCTTGTTTAAAATATTGGAAAAAGTCAACTTCGTACATACAATTGTTGGAATAATCATACTCAAAAATAGAATTAGTACTGTAATCGGAAGTTTGTATAATGCCATTTTTTTATAGCAAGTCTGAGCACTTTATCAGCTGTTCTTCACAACACTGACACAGAAAGATGGACACACTCCAGCTATGATTCATACTTTTATGATTCAATTACAACAAAAACATGTTTTGAATTGTGGCAAACATTTAAAAGAAACTTCAACCTGGTAGACAGTTTCTATAGTATCATTATAAATATCATATTGATAAAACAACCCTGAGATACAAGCTCAATGTTAGCAGAGCAGGAAGGTGCGTTTTACTACATTTAGGAAATCTCAACTGTAATATAAAAACAAAACCATCAAAATCCAACATTACCGTAGCGTCTGGTTCTTATATTGTCCAGCCACCTTCTTCACGTCCCCGGTCTTCTTCACCTGGCAGGACGAGATGTACGGGTCTTCGCCACATTCGTCGCTGGGGATCTTTCCACAAACGTTCAGGTAATAAACGTAGCTGTCGTCCCCAGAATGTGCGTAGTACGGATGGTCTTCAGCTGTACACACACACACACACACACACACACACACACACACACACACACACACACACACACACACACACACACACACACACACACACACACACACACACACACACACACACACACACACACACACACACACACACACACACACACACACACACACACACACACACACACACACACACACACACACACACACACACACACACACACACACACACACACACACACACACACACACACACACACACACACACACACACACACACACACACACACACACGTTAAGATGACATATTTGTAGTACATGTTTTTAAGGTATGTTATAAAACAACACAAAGTAACTTACACACTGTATCGTACACCTGAAATCCAAAAGCACTGTTTTCTTGATTTGAAAACGTATAAATAAAAATTGTCATAAAATAATAACAAAGTATTAAACTCATAGATAAAAATGAAATCTTAATAATGGAGATAATTATTAAAAATGAGGGGAACAGATAAGACATGCTCAGTATTTTGGCCATTCTAAAAATAGCATCACTAAAGTTGTATTTTAGTCACTAATGATTTTTTAAACAATTATTTATCAATGTTTTTATGTTGCTCTGAGTGAGAAAGCCAATAACAACTTTTCTCAAAGTGTGGAGCTTTTCCTTTAAAGATATGACAAAAAAATAAGTTCAATCTTGTATTAACACCAGGATATAAAGTAGTTCTAGTCAGAGAGTGAACTGTGGCGACATCTTGTCACACGCAGAGTATGCATAAAGTGGAAAAATACTTTTTTTATAACCAAAAACAGGAAGGTCAGAATGGTTTACTCATACAGTTACTTCCTTTAACTAAAAACAGCAGCACTATGAGACAACAATTCATGTTCAAGTACAAACATGTGGCTAACTGGGGTTTTGAGTGTGTTACTTTCATACCTACTAAAAGAACAACACCTTATTTTGTGCTTGTTTGTTCAGTAGCTTGTAAGAACCGTTTTGAGGAATGAGGAAGATGAATGCAAACTAACAGCACAAACTTTGACATTTTAGCCTTTGCAGACCATTTACATGCACAAAAACCTATATAACAAACAAACAGGTAAGGGAAACCCCCTAAAAAACATAATAGGGCCCCTTTTAGCAGCTAAGTGATACTTCAGAATCAAAGAAACTAGAGAAATGTTTAATTTATGGGCCTGACGTAACACCAAATTCTTCTCACAGCAGACCACTAGGTTGTTAGTCTGATGTTCGATGTACTTACAGCCCAGGGTGAGCGGTGTCAGGTCGATGGAGATGTCGTGCTGGTCGTTGGTCATTTTGCAGTTATTGCTCTCCAGATAGTCTCTGTGGCAGGCGTACTCCGTCACCCACTCCACCTCGTAACGACAGTTCGACTCCGCTATCATCTTAGGAGGACTGCCCTGTGGAACCAAAGGATTTGTTTCAGTAATGCATGAGTTACTTTAGAAATAAATATATATATATATATATATATATGTGTGTGTGTGTGTGTGTGTGACATACCGAGTGTCTGCTTGACGGACAGATGAAGGTGATGGTGACGGCTGGAGTGTGTTCCTTACAGATGTCTGGAGGAGTTGAACTGGTGGCGTTATACGTTAACCTCAATCTGCAGAGGAGAGGAGACAAGAAAGTGAAAACTAAATATATTTTCAAAGCTTTTTAAAATGTTTTACACTTAAAGGTCCCCTATTATACTGTTTTTCATCAATATATCACAGGTCTCAGATATATACAAAAGATGTCTCTGAAGTGTTTGGCTCCGAACACCAAACAGATCATTGCAGCATCCCATAATCCCCTCTGTTTCAGCCCTGTTTCCAAAGTGCTGATTCTCTGTCTGTTACTTTAGATGAAAATAAGGAGCCCCTCCCCACGCCCCTCTGAGAGATATTTGGTTACAAAGAACACAATGGTGCTCTAGGAGGAGATTCAGGTGATAATGTGGGGGGGGGTTACCTTGGTTGGTGATTGGCTAATGGTTACACAAGCCAAAACATCGTTATGACATCATAAAGTGGCCAAAATCTGATCAGCTCATTTTCAGACAGGTTTTTATATAAATGGATCAGGACAAAAAGAGAGAGAATCTTTGTTCCTGAAACTTTCAGAGTCTCTTTACACAGAGGGGACGCATGTTGATGTAGAAGAGACATGAAGAAGAGGGGACACATGTTGATTTAGAAGAGACATGAACAAGAGGGGACTCATGTTGATGTAGAAGAGACATGAAGAAGAGGGGACACATGTTGATGTAGAAGAGACATGAAGAAGAGGATTTTGCATAATAGGTGACCTTTATCCTACTGTGTAATAAATGAGACACGTATGATGTAGAAGCTCAACAAGGACTTTGTTTTCTATTAATTTCTTCAAATATTATTGTATTTATACCTCTCATTTGACAGCAGCTCCAGCTGTGCGGTAGGAGAGCCCATGTCGTAGGATCCGTGGCTGGTGACCAGACAGGCTGCAGAGCCCTCTGCACACGAGTCATCCGGTCGGTCTGAGGGAGTAAGATGGAGGATATGAGATGATAGGAAAGACAACAAGGTTTGATTATAATAGGAAATCAAATTGGAACATACACATAATGTATGGCTGCAAGAAGTAATGATAAGCTACGTCAGAGTCAAATATAATCAAGGGTTAAGGTGAAAATTAACCACATATTTCATCCATTTATCTCCCCCTCCCCCCCCCGAGGTACTGACTGAGGCTCCGGCAGATGTTGATGTAGAAGTCGATGGTGTCATCACCGTCGTCCACCAGATATCCATCGTTCACTTTGATCAGAGGGTTCAGGTCGTGCTTCTTGCCGTCAGAGTCGAATACGTAGCAAGGCACCTGCACACAAAGGAGGTAGTGTCATATTACAGTACTGACATCTGCCATCATCACATGAAGAACAATTCATAGAGGAACATAAAGTGTGAATATTGAAAGAGGATATTAAAGGTCCCATGTCATGGCCATTTCTACTGATCATAATTCCATTGTTGAGGTATAGTAGAATAGATTTATATTGTGCAATTTTCCAAACTCACATTGGTTTCTCATACAGCATCTCTGTATAGTATGTGTATTCAGTCTCTGTCCTACATGCCTCGTTGGAGCTCCTGCCCCCCCCTCTCCCTGTGAGCCCACTGTGCTCTGATTGGTCAGCTCGCCCACTCAGTTCTGATGAGTCCACCACCGTTACAGTGGAACATCAGTGATTATGTGTTACAATGGCGTATGAGGGGGCTGCAGCACCCCCATCTGCGAGGCTCCACTAGCACCCGCATGACATGGGACCTTTAAAGACACTCTAGTCAAATAGATAAGAAATGTCTTATGTGACATGTATGGTAATGCAAATGGTTCTATACAACAGGTCTGCAGCTTCTCATAGTATACTAATTGTAAGTGATAATTATGCCTACATGCATAACAATTCCTCTTAACGGGTGGATATTTCAGTGGTACAATAAGTCATTTTCATACTTTTAAATATTTTAATTATTATTTGTATTAGCCAATATTGGTTAATATAATTAACAACTATTACACAGAAGCAGAACATTTAAAACAAAAAATGTGAATCAAATAAATATCCTAATTTGTTAATTCACAAAATAATTAATATTTTAATGAAAATGATAAGTTCCTTTTTTAAATTAGTATCAGAAAAAAACGTTTATTTGCCATTAGAGAAACTTGTCTTGGTGTTTTGAAGGAAATATGTTAACATATATATAACAAATGTAAAACCAGTGAGTTAAAAGTACAAGAATTTGTATTTTGGAACAGATATCGGGTGCTATAAAAGCAAATGTAATTCATTTCACACATTCTCTCAATGTTTCCACATTAAACTCACATCAACAGCTTCATTGTAACAACATGTGACATGTTCTAACTACATGCAGTAAACATCCTCACAAGAGTGGGAAGAACATTTTCGATTTCCTCTGAAACACCTCTGTGGCTCTTGGTTTCTCACATCTGACGCCTGAACACAGAGAAAACCGTCTCATCCGTGAGTCAGATGTCCCTCCACATACCTCAGTGTGTGGCTTGAATTTGTCTCTCTTGCAGGCGGCGTACGTCCTCCACTCGAAGTAATGCACACACTGAGACACAGCCACAAACTCCGGGGTCCCCTGCAGCACACACACAGGAACAGGAGTGAGACGGATGCAAAATACAAAGAAAATGCAGTTTTCAGCCTACCACATATGGAGATGAGAGAGAAAATAGTTCTTAGTTGCAACAGTTCCATATTATAGTGCTGCTATAGGCAGTAACAATTCAACAAACAGACAAATACAAAAAAGGTGATTCACTTAAATGCGACTGTGTCTGTGTTTTTGTTGGAATACAGAAACACAGACGCATTGAAACACACAAACATGTCTTATTCTGTTTATATTAAACTGGTATAGTGGATAACATTTGCCAGGCCCCATGACAGTACATGTATAATGGTTAACATCAACTCTCCACATTTAGAGTTGAGTGGATGAAGGATCAGTGCTTGCTCAAGGTTTTTTTTCAATAACACTTGTTGATAGAGTGGTCATTTCTTTGCTTTTTCAACTCTTCTCACTCTCCGTTACACCTTCTTCTACTCTTTGTCTGTCACAAGGAACATATTTTACACTTATTTAGTGAGTTTTAGGTGTTGAGAACATTTTTCTCCACTCCTAAATTATAAAGCAGATTACAAAACGGACAAATCAAATCAAGCAATCTGATTGGTTCTTAGCCGTGATATAATGAGCGTATATCACGGGTAGAATTGTAGTTACTTTTCACAAGTCAGTATCCCTCCGCGTCTGAGAAAAGCTACAACCGTTACAGCTGTTACATTACGTCCATTAGGAAACTAACTAACTAACAAAACTTAAGATGGAAACATGTAAGGTTAACTTCGACCTCCGGGGTGGCCTTACTATGGAGGAGTGGATTGAGCAGTGCCTATCTCCAGAAAGCACCTAAACGACGACATGCAGAGCTACGTGAAGAGCAGGTAGACCAACTGGAAAAGTACCACCATTCAAAAGCTTGGGTTTAATCAGGGTATATGCAGGAATCCTGAAGTCAAATGTAATCCCTTTTAAGACCCTTTCCATACATTTTAAGACCTCATGCCACTTTGAGTTTTAACCGGTTACATTGGCGACACACTTTACCTCACATTTACTATATACAGTATTGATTGTCCTTCCTCCTTATCTTCCAACCATTTGGACGCAAACTTGCATTTCACCATAACGATGTTGTTTAACAACCGACGTAAACGGACCTTCGCGCGCTATCAAGCAGTGAGCGTGCTATGTCCTGTTCAGATGACGTCAAATCCAACGGGATGCCATAAATAAACTACACAGAATCACACTACACACCTACGCAATGATTACATTCAGGCGTCTGTAGAATACAACCTCTTTGGACAATATATATACTTATTGAAAACAAGCTACAAAATGTAATACCTTGGAAAATGCCGTTTAATACTTTTTAATAGCCTTAATTTTCGCTAAATTGATTTATCAACTTTTAATACTTGTTAAGACCCCGCGGACACCCTGGTTATGCACCAAGAAACCAGTAACAAAGGCAATGAGGAAGAAGTCTGCCAAATCATGCCAATAAGTATATATGAATAACTACATAACTAAATAGACTGTCCACTTCTGTGTCTAATCATTATAACAGATTATCACAATGTGGCTCCCATGACTTCTCCTTCTTCTTCACAGCATTAGATGACGTTGTAAATAAAAGCCACTTTCATTTCTCCTCTCTACACTTTGTAAAAGGAAAATCTAGAGCTGACGGTGTTTTTCTTCTGCTCGGTGTGAACTGAAATGACACATGTGAATGTCACCCCACCACCACGATCCCCTGAAACCGCAGACACACACACTATTGACTCAAACGAGCAGGGGACTGTCATCGTTCGACATTATTCCCCCTCACTTCCTGTCATTGCAGCTGAGAGCCGACAGCTGCTCAAATGTCTTTTAAACTTGTGTGAAGAAAACATCCATTTCAATTATAACTCATTACATTTGAGTCAAATATACAAATCATAACATGCTGAATACAAAACAGCTGATCATTAACAACACCTCATAAGGCTGAGTTTCTGCTGATGAAACCTGACTACTTTGCAATATAAATCCCTAACGGAGCTTCCTCACCAAAGCATTGCTGTGTCCAATTTTTTTATTTGCTGACCTTCCTGTTATAAACTAAAAAAGGTGCCTACTAAACAATTCAGTTTCCACAGCATTATCTTTTAGGGAAACACAAAAAAATGTCATTATTTCCCACACTACAGAGCTTGCCATGTCCCAGTTCCACATGTCTATATTTGTATTCGATAGCTATTAAATTAAATTGCTGAAATATGCCACACCTTGGCCACAAAAAGCTCTTCATTGCTGCTTAATAGATGCCAAGAAGTGCAGCGTTAACTTTGCAAAGCAGACATCTAAAAGTGTCTTACAAATGACCCAAAATCTAGGAAGATATCTAGTCACATATAACTGAATTGATAATATCGATGTAGACCACAACCATACTGGCTTCCCTCTCTCTAACCTTCAGCTCCCCCTGCCTAAACACCACTCCTTGAAATACAAATATCATCCATTCTAAAAACACTCCCTTTGTGTGTGTGTGTATGTGTGCGTGTGCGTGTGCGTGTGTGTGTGTGTGTGTGTGTGTGTGTGTGTGTGTGTGTGTGTGTGTGTGTGTGTGTGTGTGTGTACCATGGTTTTCCCACACTGGAAGCTGATGCTGGTCTGGATGTTGTTGTTGCTTCCCGGACATTTTTCCGTGCTGTTGAAATCCAGCACCGAGCCAGAGAGCCTCTGCAGAGACAGCTCACCTGCACGGGAAAATACACAGAATAAAATCTGTCAATTACAGAGCATTGTGTTTTTTATGGATATCTAGAAATCTCACTCACATTATAATAAGTCAAATAAAATATGCAGAAATGCAATTCAGTTGACTTTACAGTTAATACAATACTTAAGGGTGGAAGGACACAATTTGAATAATAAAAAAAACGTAGCTTTACTCCTTTTAAAGGTCCCATGTCATGGCCATTTCTACTGATCATAATTCCATTGTTGAGGTCTACTAGAATAGATTTATATTGTTCAATGTTCCAAACTCACATTGGTTTCTCATACAGCATCTCTGTATAGTATGTGTATTCACTCTCTGTCCTAAACGCCTTGTTGGAGCTCCTCCCTGTTAGCCCACTGTGCTCTGATTGGTCAGCTCGCCCACTCTGTTCTGATGAGTCCACCACCGTTACAGCGGAACATCAGTGATTATGTTTTACAATGGCGTTAGCAACCAGAAAATGACACCAGTAATGACAAACAGATGAGAATGCTGCGTGGGGTCTGGGTGCCGTGTTGGCGGCTGTGAGTGTGTGAGTGTGTGTGTGTGTGTGTGTGTGTGCTCAGGCTGAGTTTCGCGGTGTCTCGCAGTCTCAGGCTGAGCTCAGGCTGAGAAATCCGCAGCTGAGAAAAGATAAGGCTGAGTGAGTGTCTGTGTGTGAGGAGCTCCACGGATTGGTCCATTTGGGTATCGTTACGTCACCATACTCAGGAAGCAAACAATGGAAAAAGAGAAATGTCCAACGAGGCGTTCTGGGGCAGCATAGACAGGTCTTTTCTGTGTTAGAGTTTTACTCGCTACAGGGTGTACTTTGAGGGTTTGTGACTCTGCAGACCGTTTACATGCATAAAAACCTTCATAACACACAAGGGGACGGGCAATAACCAGAAAAGCATGACATGGGACCTTTAACCTTTCCTTTAGCACTCATTGATAACCATACAAACATGATATAAACATAAAGCTACCAGGGTTGTGTTCAATCAATTGAAATCAGTTACTGAATAAAAATGACATGGCAAATGTTGTAATTAATAATAATTTGTATTCCTCCATTTTCAATTCACACAAAAAGGAATAAACACTCCATTATTCATAAATCATTATGAAAATTAAAGCAAGTCAACCAAAATAAATCTAAAAAGTATGTATTTTATAAAGTTTTTCCTGAAAAGTTAACAATATTCTACCCGCATATTTATTTCAAATGTAATCCGGGTTCATTATAATATTTCTTTGTAATCTGATTACTACTCAAATTACAAAAAGCTACATAAAAGCGTTCAGTACCTAATTTTCAAATGTCAGACTTGAAGGGATATAGACGTCATGATACCTGGCTAGTTATTTCCGCGAATAGATTATTATAACGCTTATATAATAAAATGTTAGCTTTAAAAAAGGTAGAAATAAATCCCACAGTCTCTGGGTATCTGTGTGTGTTTCTGTAGGCGACAGACGGTTAGAATAACGTCTTAACCCACCAACCCTTTCTGACCCGAACACAAAGTAAACATGTGCAGCGTAACATCCCGACCCTGCTGTCAGCACACTCGTTATTCATCAGAGGAATATAATTAGACAACAGTGGGAAACATTTTGTGAAATAAACTCACAGCGAGAGGAACTGATGTCTGTAAATGAGTTACCACATGTAGAGCATGTGACACGCTAAACATGTGTCTCTGTTGCACCGGCAATCAAAAATCAATGAGTAATCAGTTTCTTCTTCCCAGCAGACATGAATAGAAACACATTTGGATTCAGTGAAGCTACAAATTCCCTTTGTGATGAACTGTGTGTGTGTGTCTAATTAATGACCTCATTCTAGTCCTCCCATTCCTGTTATGCATTTTCAGTTTGACTGTTACAAAAACTTGTTGTTTCTTTCGTAAATGTTGTTCTTTTGACGAGTCAGTTTAGGAGAAACTTGCACAAGCTTTTAAAGAGTGTTTATATTTGTGTGTGTGCCCTCTGCTCCCTCTGATAGCACGACATACTTTTACCACAAAGGGAGCATTAAGGAATGTAACTGAACAACACAGTGACCTACTAAGAACACAACTACGGCAGGAAGCAGTGAGTGCCTCGTGCAACTGCTCCTGTGATACTTTACACAGGATTCATACACTTTTTCACCAATGACTTCTCCATGACCTTTACCTAATTTTCCATGACCAAAAAAATTACTTTCTCAGCGGTACCACTGAAAATGGTTTATTTTAACATGGAACAGGAAAATAAGGTCTGCATATGAAACATGTTGTGCCTATCTAAAACAAATCACATAGTAGGCTTACTAGCTTCTACAGGCTAAAGCAACTAAAATCTCTCACCAGCAAAATACCTCGTCAGTTAAATGCCATTTTACGTTTCATTGCTATACGATACACTATGTATTATCATTATAGTATTACTATTTCGGCGATTAGATAAAATATAAATTATATATATATATTTGGGAAAAATATTGTTTTCCATAACTTTTCCAGGGCCTGGAATTAGCATTTTGAGTTTCCATGACTTTTCCAGGTTTTTAATGACCGTAAGAACCCTGTTTATATTTTACAAACACTAACGTAAAACTATTGATATATCTCATTTTCAATTGAACTTTCCTGCAAGTTCACTGTCCCCAAAATAACTAACCCGTTTGACATTGAACAGCCGTCATTATATAACGTCTGTAATAAGGAAGAGGAGTTTTTCTATCTACCATATGTTGAAGTTTGTTGACCAATATCAAAAATAGGTAAGGCCAGTCAACCTTTACGACTGTTTGAAATACACAGATCCTACGATAATTATGCAGAATGCGTGTTTTTAATGTCATTAAATTAGATCAACAGAACATTCTGCAACTCTTTTGATTATCAATTAATCATTCGTGCTTTAGATTTGTAAACTTAATGCGATCCTGCATTCAGTAAAATTACAGAAGTAATATAGAAGTATCACATATTTAAAGAAAATTATGCAGATGGTTAATTTATGTTATAGTATTAGTAATGTTATATTATTGTGTTACTATAAAAGCCAGAAAAACTAAATAATCAATAAGTCAATTAAAATGAAAAAAGCAAACGTTTCCTAGTTAAACAAAAAAATACATTTGCCGTTTTTTTAGATTTAAAAAAAATTGTGCTTTTTTGTCTTGATGGTTATTGATTTTCACTCTTTAACTGTTGCTCACCCAATGTGAAGACGTCACCTTGGACTTTGAGATGGACTCCATTCTGATAAGAAACGATTCATCTAAAAAGCAAATGATGGCTGAAAGATAATGTTAAAAAACCATAAGCCAGAGCCCACTCTGCTCTGATTGGTCAACTCCTTAGCCTATCATGATGTACAATGTGTTGGAGTGCTAGCCAATAGAAGCGCGAGTATTACATAGTGATGTCACTACGATCCGGAAATAAACAAAGGAGTCCAATGGAGGCGTTTCAGGCAAGGGGGGGGGGGGGGGGGGGGAGTGTGTGGGAGAGAAACTCCCTCTGGAGGGAACACAGGGATTCTAGCAAACCATTAACATGCACAAAAACCCTATATAACACAATATAGTAAAAGGAAACCCAAAAAAGCATAATAGGGCCTCTTTAATGTTCTGTTTTACTGTTGAACCTTCTTGTATAATGTCCTTAAGCAATACTGTGTTTCTATATGGTCATGCCAATAAAGTTGATTTGAATTTGCATTGAAAGCGAGAGAGCGAGAGAGCGAGAGCGAGAGAGAGAGAGCGAGCAGGGCGTGACAATGGTGTCTATTTCTGTTTGAGAACGTTTCTGCTCGATGTTCCCGAGTCATGTGATAAGTCAGCTGCAAGATTAAACTGCAACTCGTCCGACAACACTGCCGCTTGTTTGCCTTTCTTTCACTTTCCATACACATGTAGGCAGAGGAAGTATTCAGGTCCTCTACTGAAGTTAAAGTACCACTTTATTATATATTTGATATGTTAGTTCTACTATAACACTGGAAATGTCCCCGACGTGGGACGAATGTGGATTTCTGTGTAAAAATAGGCTGAGAAATGTAGCACAACAACAACAACAACATGAGTCTGCAGTCTTCAGCTCTTTGTCAGTCTGAGAGTCAGGTGACAAGCCGAGATGACCAAACACCAATCTGTGAGCGAGGGGGGGCGGGGGGGAACACGACCTCAGACTGAAGGCAAGTTGGTGTCAAGTGACTCTGAAATAACTGTCAAGGGCAAAATCAAAGACAGTGATGTAGCTGTAGTTGAGAAATAGCCCCAAATACATAACAGTACTCCTGTGTCTAAATATAGATTATATGTAGGTAGCGGTTTTATATTACGGAGCTAATGTGGCATCTGGCATTGAGCCTAGATCTGGTGAATTTACAGCATTAATATCATATTAATACAAATGCAATAATATTTACATTTCTTATGTTTGCATACATTTCATCATATTTTATTTTTTAATTGGACATTTTACTTTAACTTCCTATGTTTATTAAAATATAATAATTATGTTGTTATCTTTATTTGCATATATTAACTTTGACTTTTTATGTTTTAACAATCATATTTATTTTATTGCATATTTCTGATGTTTTTAGAAATATTTTCATTGTTTTTTGTGTTTTAATGTTCTAATTTCTAAAGAGATAAATAAAGTATTTCGGTTTAGATTTGTATGATTCTTTATTATGATCTATGACAGGGGTGTCAAACTCAAATACACAGTGGGCCAAAATAAAAAAATGGGTACTAGTCGAGGGCCGGACTGGTTCAATGTTTATAGCAGAACTTATTGAAATGAACTTATTGCACATATTAAACCTGGAACTAACAAAGCTTAAGTTATTGCCTATAAAAACAACATTAAACATTAAATAATCAGTTGCATTCATTTCTTACGGCTCTATCTGCAGCTTCATTTCTTATGGCTCCATCTGCAGCTTCATTTCTTATGGCTCTACAGTATCTGCAGCTTCATTTCTTATGGCTCTATCTGCAGCTTCATTTCTTATGGCTCTATCTGCAGCTTTTCCAGAGTCATTTCTTATGATTACATTTTCCCACAGGCCAACAACAGCTTCAAAAAAACTATTTCCCTCAAAGAGAAAACCAAACACGCCCTGTTGTCGTGAGAGAAAAAGTGCAGAAGGAAACATCCATTGCAACTCAGTGTGCTGCTCTGTGATGCTAGTTCAAGCCAGATACTTGGCATCTCATCTTGGGTGCAAGGTCATCAATGTTTGGGCTCAGGCTCTGAGCTGAGGAAACCCTTGAGTGAAGGTGTGCGTGCAATATACCGGCGGGCCAGATCTAATAGTGTAACGGGCCGAAATTAAATCCACCAAGGGCCTGATTTGGCCACCGGGCCTTGAGTTTGACACATGTGATCTATGATATGATGACACCGTTTCTGCAACAGTGGCACTGGTTGTGACCTCTGGGAAAGTTTAAGATATAAAAATGTGATGTATGTTGTTCTAATTGTGGCCAGATTTAAAACCACATGTTGACTACATTCAGTCAAACCCTATTGAGAAGGCATCCAAAGCGCTCCAAGACGTTTCACATTTCTGTCTTTACGTTAAGTGATTCCTCAGAAGGGTCTTTTCTTATAACAACATCTCAGAGTGCATCACAACTGTGTCTGTTAATGAATGATAACGGCAGCAGCACATTTCTCCCCTGGGCTAAGCAAACCTGTAATTAGTGGTTTTTAAAAAAAGACCCCAGGGGGCTCAGTGTGACTCAGGGGGGGGGGGGGGGGGGGGGGGGGGGGGGGGGGGGGGGGGGGGGGGGGGGGGGGGGGGGGACTGTGGAGCAGAACTAAAGCTGAACTAATCTGTTTGATGTGGAAATGATAAACAAACATGAGGGCTTTCGGACGTTCGTGAGTTTCTTTTTGACAGGAAGGATGATCAATGGAGAGACGTTTGTTAACAAGAACGAGATAAAGACAACATGAGAACAAATCAGTTACACCTGAAGTGAAGCAAAATAAGACAAAGCCTGATGTTTACTGTAAATAATATATCAGGAGCCCCCTCTGTCTTTGAGATTCAGACACAGATTTCACTCAAATCATTTTAAAGGGGACCTATCATGAACTCAAGCAGCGTCAGAAAATAAAACCCTCTCTCTTTTCCTCCTACCCAAATCTCTAAAAACGGGGCTACAACGGAGCTGATCCAGATTTGCGTCCGATATGACGTAATATCTGAAATGTGGACCCACGGCCCTATCAGAAACGTTGCTATCAGAAACAATGCCCGACTGTTTTGGACGTAATATGGTCGTGCATGTTTACATTAGCATCGCTAACACTCAGAGCTAACCTGTACTGGAGAGCATGTGTGTGAAGAAGCAGGAAATAAAAAGGAACTCACCTTGTGGTATAACCGGCAAGAGAGAAAGCCTTTGAGCTCCATACTGTTTCAGAAAGAATCCTTGATAATCCATGATATGGCGTTTCATCACGGCAGTATTTAGTTTAGACAGTAGCTGCCGGGTCCCGCATGAGCTCAGCCCCCTCCTTTTTTATTTTTTAAAGCTTTATACCCCAAATCAGCACTTTAGAAACAGGAAGTGAAATAGAGGGATATGAGGCATGGCTAGAATGGGGGATCTGTTTGGTATTTTGAGCAAAACACTTCATAGACATGTTTTTTATATATTTTTATATATCTGAGACCTATGCTATTGCCTAAAAATAGCATGATAGGTGACCTTTAAGAATAATATAAAACATAGAAGCAGAGATTTATCATATTTATTAAGCTGTAAACTGTAAATATTTGATTAATTTAGTTGATAAAACAACTGAAACACTTATTGATCCGGTGCATCAAATCTCGCCAATATAATTATATCTAAATTCAGGGAGTGAGAGGCAAGATCTGCGTCTCAACTGAGGGCACGACAGTCTTGAATGAAGTTAAATCAGTTTATGTCGCGTGATTGAATAAACATCAGGGCTGTCTGTCCACTGAAGGTCACAGCTGGAGGGGAGGAAGCTAACCAGGCAACAGGTTGAGGTTAACCACTAATGCATGGAGGGAAAGAAGTACAATGACAGCATTTGTAAAATTAAACATTAGAAAACTGCAACTGATCCTATTTTATTCATTTTTTCAATTTAAAATGTATGATATGCTGCATCTTTCCATATAGCATAGGATCATATGGAATTGTGGGTAATATTCTCTGCTCTAGAAGGCTGAATTAGACTACTGCATACAAATGAGGGCTGGGAATATCATTTAAACATCCTTTTTTTATATCATAAGTACAGTTTTTACATGTTTTTAAAGGCTACAAATAATAGTGATGTATTTTTCTGAATTCTCCGCACTTTCTTTTACCTGTACTGTCATTGGCCTTTACCTGCTTAGTCATTGAATCTACATTACTGATGATTATGCATCACATTTCTCATTACGGAAATGCTTTGAGAAAGCATCATTTGTAAAAGCTGCAATAGAGACAGAGGTTTTCTCATAAAAAATATCCAGAGATCAGATTTGTTTTCATATATAACTCAGCATGGTTAGGTGTAGCTCCTGCCTGCCTTTTATTTTGCAGCGAGGGACAGAAAGGTTGATCTTGCTGACAAACAGCAGCAGATTTGGCCTTATCAGCACAGAGATCTGCTCTAAAGCACTACTTCACTCTGCATCCAGAAACCCCCTCTGTGGTCCTGTCAGCGAATCAGGACTCAGATCTGAACATTTTGGATTCAGTCTTATCATTTACAACAGTATTACACCTCTTATCCTCAGACACACAGCAACTATACCTACAATAACTGTACTACTGTTACACTAACACTTATGCGCACTGTTATAAATACATCCACACACAACTATTTGTTAATTAGATCATCCTTTTAAGCAAAAGACATATATTTGAAGGCTCCAGGGTCTCAATTGTAAGGTTTTGATGCCTTTGTTTGTTATAGATTACAGTAAATGTAATAATTTTGGGCTGGTCAAATAAAACACGACATCTGATGAAAATTCCCTGCCTGTGGGAAAATATATTTGGCATTTGTACTAGTTTTTGAACAGGAAATCGTTGTTAATAGTCGCTGCAGCCCTACACTCATCATTCAAAGTGACAGTAGGAGTGCAGGGGCCGTAAAACAGCAAATGTATCAGAGTTATTCAAGTTGTTATGAAACAAACTAGCCTTAAAAACATATCTCACCAAATAAATCCCACACATACGCTTCTTATTTTTCTGTACACATGCAGTAACATGCACAATAATATCATTTTTTTGTTTATTAATATGTTTTCATTGCCTCTGATTTGAAGACAATCATCAATTCTTAGCAAGAAGGCAAACTTCCAAGCAATCAGGGAAAACTATCTAAGTGGTCAAACAACAGGACCTCAAAGTTGATCACATGATCCACGATCAAAGACCTGCTACGAGCACTAATTCAGATGATTCAAAGTGAATCAGATGCCTTACACAGAACAGACCACAAGCTGTGTGTTTGGCAAAAACACAAAGCAGCAGTGGTATACAAACAGCCTCTAGGATGTAGATGTTCTCCTGCAGTGTCACTAAAGAGTGTGAAATGTTCTGCTGTGTGGCCGTCATAAGACACATGGGACGCATCAGAGTCAAAGAGCACTAAGGTAATGTCAGCTCACAGGCGCCTTGCTATTCAAAACAACTAGTTAGGGTTTCACAGAGCAGTGTGGTTAAACTGAATACAAAAGGAGTACTTCAACATGTTGAATTACTGGAATTCAAAGAGGCACTGGCTTATTATTATGTTTCTTTCTGTTACACAACGTTTTTCTACTAGTAAGGACAATGGTGCCGCTTGCAAAATCACATTTAAAGCTTAAATGTACAACTTTACACAGATTGTCGCTCTGTGGAGCTCCTACAGGCAACTGAAATGATTTTCAAAGTGCCTCAAATATGGAAAAGATGTTGTGGAAATCTTAACTATTTGGCTTTCCTTAAGAGGAAGACAACAAGAAGTTACATGACTTCTATTGTCGAAAAGTACAGAGCCATAGTCAAAAAATACATGTGTCAGACACACCCAAATAAAAGCTTTTACACACACGTATAATGTTTAAAATATGCTGAAGAGAAACTATCAAAGTCTTTCTACTTCCCAAGAACTGTCTTCTTTATTATAAATAGTATGTCATATTGGATTTGAATGGAAATGTCTGTTCTGCTCCTGTTATATTTCTATATTTAATCTATTATTTCTCTAACAGACTGCCATGATGTCGACACCTGGCTGCAAAGAGATGTCGGGTGAAACTGTGACACCTTTGCTGTGTAAACCAGTGTGCTGTACTCACCCACAGACTGGGAAGCTTTGGTGTTGAGGTCCCGGGCGCAGACGGCGGTGCCGGGGCCACAACTGGTCGACGGTGAAGACTCACAAAGCCTTAGCGTGTAGCCGACTTTATTAACCTGGTCTATGGCCTCCCATTTATAACTGCAACACAAGAAAAGAAACACATGAAGTAAAGAAGATGGAGAGGAATTAGTAACCCTTCTATTGTCTTCGTGTTCCCCCCCCTTACTTTGGTGTTCACGGTCAAATTTGACCGGTCCTGTTTTAACTGCTATTACATTAACACAAAAACCATTAATCATCACCAAATGTCATTTAACACCCTTTCAAACTGTAAATATTGTATCAGACTACTGGTATACATGAAAAACTGCAGTAAATATACAAAGAATAGACACTGAACTTGTATTGCGTGGGCCAGGTGTGATCCATGTGGGGGATGGGCACAGAAGAGCGGGAAATGGGTCAAATTGTGGTAATTGTGGTGTGTGTGTGTGTGTGTGTGTGTGTGTGTGTGTGTGTGTGTGTGTGTGTGCACCAGGTGTGATTCACATGGGGGGATTGGGCACATAAGGGAGGGGAACACATTTAGAGTATATGAGTATGTGTGCGTGTGCGTGTGTTTTATCTGATCCGGATGGTTACTAATTCCTTTTCTTTATGGCGGTCATTTTTGACCGGGAACACCATGGGTGTTACAAAGTTGACTAAATCATCCAAAATTCAATGAAAGTGGTGATCAGCTATTTTATTTGTTCAAATGTCTACTGTGAAGGATATCATAAAGCCTTAATGCAATCGAATGTAAAACGAAAAAGTTATGATTGATGAAAGTAGTAAATCGGTCAGATTTGACCCAAAGACAACAGGAGGGTTTTAAACATGTATCAGTTGTCAGACCTGCAGCATTAAATACATTTCATTTTTCAAAGAGCTCAGTGCAATGGCCAGAGCAGCACCTATGATTTTTACAATTAAGCAGCCGCTACTACTAAGACCATTTTCACACCAATTCAAATAGATGCTCGTCAACGTGATGTCTCGAATTGCTTGTTTTGTCCGACCGATCCTCAAAAGGTATCTTATTTAAAATATTAGTATACAGGGAATAAGCAGCAACACTTTGTAACATATCTAAGCACAATTACCAGATGCAGTGTGTTTACAAAAACAGTCATTTAGACTTTTAAAAAGACAAGTAAATATATCACACAAATAAAGATGTACTTCAGGGTACTAGGTGTGGGAGCAATGTTTTTTTCTGTTAGTTGTTAATTATTTTTCTTGTCACCCATGTGTTGTTTCTTATTTGCATGAACACTGAACCAAGGGTGCAAAGTCCTGCATATAAAAAAATTACAAAAAAAACAATTAGTTTAAAAACCTTCAAAAATGTCTCAACACTCAACTAGCTAGTCAAGAAAATGTACATAAAAACATGTATTTCTTGTAAAATATGTGTGACCCATTTCTGTAAATGCTACCAAAACAAGGAACTAACTAACAGCTGCAGCCTGAACTCACAGATTAACTTTCTGGTTATCTTTTCCTTATTTCTGTGTCAATATTTGAACAGCAGCTCCATTAAAGTACAGCACTGAATGTAGACAACAGTGAATGCTATTTACTTTAGCTATGATATAACTGCACAGTGTTTTATAGCTGATTTATGGAAAGGCAAGTCATATAACGAGTCATGTCAGTTTACGCTGCTAACAATTAGCGTTAGCTTGTTGACATGACAGATTTCATGTAACGTTAGCAGCTAGCTACACGTTAGCTTGTTACAAAAACAACATATTGTTAAGTTCACTGCTTTGACTAGAGACAGTTTAAATTAGGATAGAAGCTAATTTTATTCAACCGTTGTTAAGTTAACTGGTTTAAACGTATCAAGTAGCACATTTAACACAATAAGACAATTGTTTTTAATCTACATGTTAGCTAGCTTGCACAAATGAAAGCTAATAGTATGAAATTAACATTTGATACATATATTGTAACTGAAACAAAGAGCTGATTATTTATTTGACAGTATACATTCATATTACATCAGTGGATCCATTGAAACCGGGTCAATAATAAGCAAATAACCACATGTAATTATTCCTATTGTTATTACTGGCTGCTATCCCTTAGCTAGACAATTACACTTCTGTAATAAATCTGTAAATAACTGTACAATACATACTTCCACCTTTCATACTAACACCTGGCTGCTATCTCACAACTGTTACTAGTACTGGATGTGTAAATTGTGTAATTTCTACATTTATCTTTAATATTTCAAAGCATGCTACTTAATTAATATGAATCTTTGGCTCTTTACTTGCTGTAATAATGTAAATGTCCCCTATATGGGATGAATAAAGGCATATATTTAGCTAAAACATGTGTGTGTACATAAGGGTATAAAACGCAGTAATGTGTTCCTTTCTGCAATGGGAGGTGTGTTTGTGAGCTGTTATTACCTGCAAAGGTCCTGGGGAAAACAGGCTCAATAAAAAGCAAATATCCACATCTAATCCTGCTAATATTTAGCTTAAACATTTGTGTAAATGTTGTGTTTTGTTAGCTGGTATTACCTGCAGAGGTCCTGGTACCACGGGTTCTCCTCGGCTCCGGACCGGACCGACAAACACACCAGAACCGACACCGACCAAAGGACCAGCTTCAGAGGCGAGCATCGGTCAGATTTACCCAGAAATAACATGTTTTCTGCGGGGGATTATGTCGGTGCAGACTAACTAAAACGACGACATGATACGGCAGAGTGGTCTTTCTGCTCTCGAGCAAATTGGTGAGGAAGTGAATGCACCACATGATAGGACGTCACATGACTCCCATGATGCTGACTGATGCTGCCTTCATGATCTGTGGGAAAATAGGAATTTTTTTGAATGTTATATTTGCTATTTATGGTACCTGAACGCAGCATTCCTGTACGATTTTCATTGAACTTCTTGTGGTAAGAAGAAATGTCCCAACAAAAATAATAGGAATGCAGATCATCCAGTTCACACATATTGCTCTTTGTTCGATGGTACCTGAACGCACCACTCTTTATGACACAGCCTTTGCCCCAAAGAGCAAACGTCTTCTTATTCTACCTCAATCAGAACTAGATACATAACCATAATATTAACCCTATAAATAACATTATAATTAATTTAGTAGAGTTTGTTAAGAGTCAGAATAAAGCGGCAGCTGTTCCTGAAAGTGACAAGGTGGAGCAGAAATGCTAAATAATTGCAAGTGCGCGCCTTCATGTGTCATGTGGCGCCCCCTGGTGGTCATATTGAACCACTACAAAAACTCTCACTCATCACTTACTAAAAGGGATCTGCTTACTCAGGGCCAGCTGTCTAAACAGTGTTACATTTTGGGGATTTCCCCCGTTATATTCACAGTTTCTAAAAGAGATAGTTTTTATTCAGACAGTTGGACAGGTTTTTGCTGCTAAGAGCTCTTTTTGAATGATTTAGCTGACAGTATAGTGGTGACAGGAAATGGAAGCAATAAAAACATGCAACAAACCCCTTTTCAAACTTGGGATTAGTGCGAGTGCATAGTCAGCATTTCAGACAAAATGTTTATTATAATTTCTAATTTACCTATTGGAAGATGCTTACAGTGTTTTCCCCCTAGCATTGCTTTAAACAGTCCTTGATCTGTGCAAACGTGTATTCAAAACTTTATTTAAACACATATGATGCTTCAGCAGTCTGAGTTAGCCAAACATAGTTCAAAAGTTGTTGTTTTTTTTATGAAATTTTCTCTTTGAGTGTCTTTAGACTTAGGTAATGAATAACAGAAAATACCAGGTTCTTTGCAAAGAAGGTAAGAGAAAATAAATAAGTTATGTAAAAGCGATGAGTCAAAAATATTAGGGAGCAAATTGTTAACCTACACCCTAATAATTAGTCCCCATTGCGCAATATATGTCAAGAAAAAGCCTAAAAATAACACCAATGCATTATGAATAGATATCATACTGTGTTAGCCCCTTTAAAACCACTGCAGCGCCCTCTACAGGTCAGGCTGAATGCTTATATATAGAGCCTATAATCAGTGAAGTGATCACAGCTGCTGAGGAGACAGTCAGGAAGCTAGTTTGTTAGTTTGTTGAAACTGTGTTGCACTATGTGGTTTCTGGTCTTCATCTGCATGCTTTCAGGTAAAAACTGAAGCATTCAAAAGTACAAATTGTGCCTAATAATAATAATGATTATTCACTCTTTCTTTTCATGCAGTTGTTGGTGGTGTCCCTATAAATGCAACACAGGAGGATACCAGTCATGCGACAGGTTGGTGTTCAATAGATTGATTGTTTTTTTTAAAGCATTTGATAGAATATACAAATTATTAACGAGGAATTCCTTGTTTTTGTAGACAATGTTACTACGATGTCAGATGTGCAAAAACAAGGTAAACTGTAATTTTATACAAGCTGAACATTCTGTTTTTTTCTCCATTTGTTTTAAACTATATTTCACTCAATATTTAATTTACAGGTAGTGTCATTCCCTTAAATGGCACCCAGAATATGACTCATCCTTCAACAGGTACGTTGATCAGATATTGAATTTCCTTTCTGATTTAAAATGATTTGATTTAACCCTCAGATTTCTCTAGGTGTGTTGGTTTCAATGCTAGAGCCACAGCGATCCAGTTCAGAAACTCTAGAAGGTAAACTTTGAATACATGTATAAAACAAATATAGTATTTCATAGATGCAATGTACAGTGACTCGTTTTACCACGTCGTAGAGCTTGAAGATGACGTGATTGTCCAAGAGGGAGACATTTTGATCCAGGTAAGAAGGACAACTTTTATTTCACTTCAGAAACACTTTTTGTTATATTCCATGGAATGCTCTTAACATCCCGATAGCAATGAATACATGAAATGCTTTGACAATAAATACATAATACATTTAATCTGTGGAAGCCGTGGCGCTGTAAAAAGCACGACCAATCATCTGAGCCGGCCCGGCTAAAATAACTGGATGGCCTACCTGCCTGTCAGCCTTCCATCTGTGCACAAACTTATCTCGTGCCCTCATTGGTCATGTGCGCGTTCGTCTGTGTTGGAGGAGGGGCTCTGTAAGGAAGTCTGAAGGAAGGGGCAGATCTTTTTCGGCTGAGTACTTTCAAATTCTAGCGCACTCGAGCTGGTTTCTCCAAAATTACCTACCCCACCTTTAAGTTGTAAAATGAAGTCTGCAAAATTCTGCAATAGTTGATGGAAAATGGGCTCAAAACTGGTCAATTTAAGACTATAAACAACCAGATTTATAAATCCATGGAAGTGTTGAAAGTGTGGTGATAAAACCGAACCGTTGTTGCTGTTTATATTTTCAGGAGGACAGGAATGCCGTGAAGAACGTGTGGTCGGACGCCGTCGTGCCGTACACCATCAGTCAGGAACTCAGTGGGTGGATGCTTTATTAACCCGCTCTAATGTTTGATTCATTAGCAACAAGTGACGAAACTGTTCTGCTTTCATTCAAACAGCTGATCGAGCGTTTGACTTCCACGCTGCCTTCAAGATGATCTCAGACGTCACCTGCATTCGCTTCACGCCTCACACCACAGAGCTGAACTACATCAAGTTCCGCAGTGGCAAAGGGTGAGAGATGTTACTATTCAACCCAAAACTATTATTATTTCTCTCTTGTCTAGAGGTATTTCACATCTATTCTAAGTTATATTTTGATTTGTGTCTACACTCATAATTATGTAGTAGTAATATAACACGTGTCAAAACCTTACATTTTATTAATTTTTTTCACATAAGGCAACAAATGAAGGCAAACTCTTTTTTAAAAAGTATTATTTGTTAAAATACAAGTGTTGCTCTGGTATAAATAGCCTCGACTGAAGGTTTTTTTTTTTCAGGGAGTTTCTCCAGTGGATATAGTTCCAATGATAACTGGGAAGATATATTTTATTTTATTTTTTGGGGTGAAAATGTGCAAATGAATCTCAATTTACTGCATGATTTTGGGTTTTAGTAGTTGCAATTTGTTTTGGAAATGGGACAGGGTATTACTTTGAATAGATCTACTTCCGACCCATGGGACCTTATTTCGGAAAAAGTATGTATTGAAGTCAATGGGGAGTGTTTGAATTGTGCCACGAATTACACATATGATGTTTGTCAATCTTAAAAAATTATTTCCATGTCAAAAAAGTCAGTTTGTCATAAGACTGAAAAATACCCAACTAAAAAAACTACAAAACCCAGATTCTTACAGAACTGACTAACTCCCCTTGTGTGTATGCACAGCTCTCAACATGCCCAGACTTGTAGTGATTTTCACCTCTTTTAATACTTTTCGCCTCATTCTGAAAGAAAGAAGGGAAATGTGCCAACGTGACGGCCGTCTTGGTGTGTGGTGCGAGACGGGAGATGTAGTTCATTGAGCGGTTTCACACAAAAAAAAAGTGTTACTTCACAGTTTTACGACACATTTTTATTTTTTTGACTTGCAAATTTATCTTTTAAATTGACAAACATCATATGTGTAATTCGTGGCACAATTCAAACGGGATCGAAAGATAATCTTTCTCTCGCCATTGACTTCAATACATACTTTTTCCGAAATAAGGTCCCATGGAGGTCCCCCGGAAAGGGAGGGACTTCGCCTCTCTATACTGCAGCAACACGTGTGCAAATTGGTGGATACATTTGGTTTAAAAAAAGTTTCTTTCTGCATGACTTTAAATTACCAGAAATAGGAGAGTAAATGCCTTTTCTTGTCTCTGCAGCTGTGCGTCCTTCGTTGGATGTATAGGAGGAGCCCAGTCGTTGTACTACGCCCCCTCGTGCTCTGTGGGTAATGTTTGCCATGAGATCATCCATGCTCTGGGTCTGCACCACGAACACAACCGCAAGGACCGCGACCAGTACATCTCTGTGGAGTGGAGCAACATCATGCCAGGTAAACACCTCGCTGGGAGACATTATCCTGTATTAAGAAAACACAATGAATAGTTTTCCCATTTCGCATATTTGAAACTGCATATGTATTTTTGGGGCAATTTGAGGTAGTAGTACATTTTAGATGATACAAATCCTTAAAGGCACAGAAATAAAATTGTGCTGTAGCTTAGGATGTTTAGAACAAACCAACTCCATGTTCGGCAAAAATCAAGGTGTAATGAATAATTTTTTTTAAAAGACAAACGAAACAACTTCGAGGTGACACATGGAGACACTCAGAACCTGCCGTATGACCTCAACTCCATCATGCACTACGGAGAGTAAGTCTGAACCCATCCTCGTGTATTCCTTCCCCTGCATAACATTTAAAAAGAAAAACTAATAATAATACCAATACAGGATGAATGAATTCTAACTTGGGAAGAACTGTATGTGATAATCCTACACAACTATTTAGTAAATGACCTTTTGTTTCAGGTATTACTTCAGTCAAGATGGCAGTCCGACGATGTTGTCGAAGCATAGCGGGGTGCAGATAGGTCAAAGATCACACCTCAGTGAGCTGGACGTACTGAGGCTGAACTCACTCTACCACTGTGGTAACGACTAACCAACTGCACTACTGTCAAAATATATTACAGACGCATGCATAATCAAAACTGAAGTACAGTTTTCAGTTCATGCAAAGTATTCAAACTTTACTCAGACATGTTTCTTCTTTCAGACGAAAGGACGCACTGAGCCACCTTGATGTTAACTGGCATTAACCATGAGATTAATAAAGTTTTTGAAAATCCTACCCCGTTTGCTCTTTCCTTTTATTGAAAACGTATACCTGCAAGCCCTAATGCATATTGTTTATTTATTTTTATAATGGTTAATATACCGCTCTGTGATCAGAAGTAACAATTTTAAAGTATTTTATTTCTTCATGTTTGAAAGACAGTGAAATAAAAACATCTTTCTTGTGAAAACCTTTTTTTATATTTTCTGAAAATGTGATAAATTAATCTAATTGAAAGCAAATTGGGGTCACTACTGGAAAGGCCACTTAATGTTTTGTACCTTAAACAGTTTTCTAACCCTTGTTGGTATCACCACAATAAATTGTGCTAACAGTAGGCTCTGATTGTATCTGACAACTGTGTGTGTGTTGTAGGAGGAGCTAAAAGCACAGCCTGTGTACTGTACACTTAAACCATATTTACACATGATAGGCTCGCCTGGGCTTTTTTTTTTTTTTTTTTAAATGCTATTAAAACATGAACCTTGGCGACCATCGGGCTGGCCTGCATGGTCTGCCTACAAAACAAAAATAAAAAAACGTTTCTGCAGCCCCAACAACAGCCTCTGATCATCAACAGACTTCATGCAATGCTTCAGTGGATGCATATATTAGATAATAATCTCTATCTGACTCCTAACACATCTAAATCTACTTTCAGCATGGATAAATGTTCATAAAAGACATCCATTGTTTGTTCTATACGCTTCTTGAAATCCTAAAAAACACATCGTTTTTCTAGAACAGATTACAAATCGCCTGAAAATGGTACAAACAACGAAACAAGTGGCAACATGTGTGACGAAGGTGTTGCGCTGGGCTATATCATGCAATCGAAAGTGAAATTTAAGCTCGCTCCATTGCGGAGATATTCCCGCGAGATTCACTACCCCCCCAACCCCCCCCAGTTGACAGGGGTCACTAGCACTGTTATTTTGGGGGTTGCGGGCTGAACAGTTTGGGAACCCCTGCACTATGGAACAGCTTCTTACACCATCACTTCATTTACCTGCCAAACGATAGACTATGATGTAGTTGGCAATCAAAGGTAAGACTAATCAAGTTTGGTTTTTTTTGTATTTGAGAAATGGGAAGTTCCTGCTTTACATATTCTAGTGTAAATGTTAAATGTCTCAATATTAGTGTAGACAAGCCCGTTATATAACATGTGTGATAACATCTTTCATATTTCTTTATCTGTGTTTATAAGACGCTAACTTTACTATTATGTGCGTATGTATTCATCTTAAGTGTGAAATGCAGATCTTTTTCTATCCTTTCAGGCTTTATTTTTGGATAATAAAAGTTGTTCACATTTATTTGTAAGTGCGCTGACACACTGTTGCCTCTGTGCCGGTGGGTATCAAAGTGTCGGGTTTATTTGGGCATCTCAGATTTACCACAGCTCACAAGGTGCTGGGACCAGCCTGGGGACGAACTGTTAATCTGCGGTACGTGGCTCAACATTATTGCTTTTGGCCTTTTGAGTATTCTTTTAATCTCTTTGCATCTCTGTACTTGGAGTCTATATTTGTTAGCATTTTGGCAAACTGGTGCTATGAATAATTTGTCAAATTAGCTGCTACTGTCTGTTGGTGTACGGACAACTACTGGATTATTTAAAACAAGTTGTAGCGTCTCGGTTCCTACTTTTATAAATAGATTATTTCATGTTTATTTATGAAGAACCCCAGAGATAATGATTTAAACTGAATAATTGTAATGTGTTTAATGTCAAAGACTGTTTTTGAGAGATTTGATCTGATATGAGTTCATTTCACACACATTCCTCCAAATAAAGTCAGAATTCTCTGATAATATGCTCCACGTTCCTCCTCTGTATATCTCCTGTTTATCTCCCATATATCTACTTTTAATCTACAGTTTACGATGCTGTATGGAGGCATCGCTGGTGTTCAGACTCCATGAGCGAGGTCCAGAGGTTGTGAGGGAGGTGCTCTTGGAGCGAGGATGGGAGGAATATGATGAGGAGGAAGAGGACTGGAACTTGTACTGGAGAGGATCTGCGTTTCGCAACTCAGAATATCTCAACCTAATGCCATGGCAGCGCCTCAACCACCATCCCAAGACTGTCGGCATCACACGCAAGGTGAGGATGCTCTGAAATGTGGTGTTAAATGTGTGTGTTAAAGGAATGCAGAGAGATTTTAGTGCTATTATATATGATACATAGATACATGAATCATCAGTGTTACTGTTTAGTGTTTGTGCTTTTTGTTACACGGTGTGTCACAACTTTCAGTATGGTTATGAGTTTGTAACAGATCTCCGCCAGATGTAAAGGCAATCTGTACTTTCTGAAGAAATAAATCTGCCCAGCATGTTAGGACAATAAAATATTATAGGGATCTTTGCCTTTGTAGACCATTTACATGCACAACAACCTATACAACACACTACAAGAAAAAGCTTAACAAGGCCTCTTACAGTTCAAATGATCCCTCTCGAAAATGTCTCCTTTTTTGATAGGACTGTTTGGCACGCAACCTGAGGAGAATGAGAACCACGTTCGGTTCGTCTCTCTACGACTTCAGTCCCACCGCCTTCATCCTGCCCAACGACTACACTCGCTTCCTGTCTGAGTACAACAAAGTGACCAGAGGACCGTCGGCCTATTGGATCTGTAAACCTGTGGATCTTTCCAGAGGCCGAGGCATCTTCATCTTCGAGGATATGAGGGAGTTAGTCTACGACTGCCCTGTGATCATACAGTGCTACATCAGTAACCCTCTGCTCATCTCCGGCTACAAGTTCGACCTGAGGATCTACGTCTGTGTGAAGAGCTTCCATCCACTCACGGTTTACATTCACCAGGAAGGTCTGGTGCGCTTTGCCACCGAGAAATACAACTTGTCATCTCTGCACAACCTGTACGCTCATCTCACCAACACCAGCATCAATAAGTTCAGCCCCTTCTACAAGTCGGAGAAGGAGAGAGTTGGCCGAGGCTGCAAGTGGACCATGAGCAAGTTCAGGCACTTCCTCCAGAGCCAAGACATCAACGAGCTCCTTTTGTGGCAGAGGATCAACAACATTGTGACTCTGACGCTCCTCACCATCGCTCCCACCGTCCCTTCCTGTCCGAACTGCGTGGAGCTGTTGGGGTTCGACATCCTGATCGATGCAGAGTTCAAACCGTGGCTTCTGGAGGTGAACTACAGCCCTGCGCTGACTCTGGACTGCCAAGCTGATATCACGGTGAAGAGAGGGCTCATTGGCGATCTGATCGATTTGATGAATTATACATTGACTGACAGCTTGAGAGAGAGGGCGTTTCAGAGACAAGGGTACAACAAACCTTGTATCCATGCCCAACACGCCTCACCGGTTTCAATAACTGTGCTTAAAGAAACCAAATATCAGAAGCGAAGAAACCAATCTTTACAGACTCTCCCTAAGATAAAAACTCATCACCACCCCGAAAAAATCAACCAAAGACAACATGCTTTTGCAGCGGTTTACCAACGACACCTTCCCCCTGTTCACCTAATCAAGAAGTATGCATCCAAAGTAGTGGCAGCCAACAAATCCGACACCGATGACAGGACTTTAAACCTGATCCTCGGCCCACAGTCGAGAACAGACGTGTCAGTGGTGAACAGACAGACGTGGCCAGATCGTGCCCCGTGGCTGACAGACAACAGGAGTCTTCGTGTGTCTGAGGTTACAAACTACGACGACACTGAAACAGAAGCCGAGGCGGACGTTTCCTCTTCGTTACCCGAGATCCCACACAGGGGGCTTGGATTCAGACGTGAAAAGCTCCCGGACATTTACAGGTAAATACAATACTAGTGTGCCGTCTGTGAGTTTGTTTTTGTATGGATTACTGAATGAGTACAAATGCTTCCCCCTGACCTTCAGATAAACAAAGAGATGCATACCAGCCAAGAAGAGAATACAATTACCACAAAGACAAAAAAACAATCAGAAAATAAATATGTAAACGGCTGCAAGGAGACACAAAGAGACTCACATTGACTTTGGAAAGGGGTAAATTAACACCTAAAACGTTCAGACACCTTTTTGAAGACCAAAACAACTACAACAGGGACATTCAAAACCAAGACAAATAGATACTAAACAGTTGCAATAAGACACAAAGAGACTCACAATGATATACCATACACACAAAATGACTTCAGACCAAAAAGTAACAACTAAACCTATTACAAAGACTCAAACAAAATGACTTTGAATCCACCGAAACAGCTGCAAAGAGACTTAAACCCACTGTTTTGTCAGAACCAGAGAAGGGCAATTCAAAATCTGGCTCCAGTCCAGCAGGTGGTGACAGGGGGCCTCAAATCTGTGGCTCAAAGAAGAGTTGAGTCTCCTATATAATGAGCTTGATGCAAAGCACCTGTGAATGCACACTCAGCAGAGGACAAACAATTCACTGAGTAACAGAGAGGAGAGGAGACTCAAGGATTCACCCAAAGACGCTGCTGGTAATATATTTGTAAATGTATTTATCTGTTTGAAGACATGTTTGATTAAATTAATTATTATTTCTAGTTAGTCTTATGAAGTATTAAGCTAACATATAAGAAGCTGGAATTTAATTTACTTTGTTTAGATGAATTTACTTTGGATGAAATGTTAAGTTTAATTGTCACTTGATTACATTTAAAACCATAGAGGAGAAGTTAAAGTGCTTGTTTAAGTATGGCATATTTTCATTTAAATGTTTATTTGCCTAAAGTTAATTTAAGTGTGTTTTTGTGTTAAAGGTTTTCAACCTAAATGATGCAACAGGAAGCTAAATGAAGGCTGAATGAAGCAAAAAGAAATCTACAATAACTCAAATAAAGAGGAAAGATTCAAATTTGAGTTGTCCCGTGTGTCCTTTTGGAGTGAAACAAGCCATTTTCGAGTTTAGGCCGGAGTCAATCGAGCAAACCAAATCATAACTTGACAACCACTATGAAAAGGGAAAAGACACAACATGACGAATAAACAACAAAAAAGTGACACAAAACAACAACAAAAGATGCTAGCTAAAATAAATGTGTGTGTCCTATGTAGTGTATACAGTATATACAAGCTCAGTTCATTACTAATTATTCCCGCCAGTAAATATTTGTTTATGAATTCACAAGACATTTTGATCAAGTATGCAGGAATGTATGTCATTATTATCATTGTGTAATTCTTGTTTTCATTCCCTTACCCACATTAGTGACCCAGTTCCAACCATTCCTTCAGACAACAAACACATGTTGTGATTGTTTCACAGTGGGATTCGGAGAGTAAGAAAAGAGAGGACGGCAGCACTGAACCGACAACACGTTCCTCCGCTCAGAGTCGGCGACTTTATCCGGACGTTCCCGTTCAACGCAGCCACTCTGAAGGCCTCGCAGCACACACTGGATGTTAAAAAAGTGATTCATGAGCTGCACAAGCTCACTGCTCAGCTGGCTTCAAGAAAGAAGTTAAAGAGACGAGAGGAGGAGGAGAGAGATGGTGAAGAAGACTTTGATTCTCTGTTGTGGGGGCCAAAGGATCCTCCATTGCTCAGTCATTGTGTTAAACCTTTTTAGAGGTGCATTTCTTTCTTTCAGACTCTGATGCAAAGCTTGATTCCTTACTTTCTAAGAAAAGGGAAATTTAAACATCACTTTTCCCGGGAAGAATGGTTTGGGAATTCTGCTAACAGCTGTTTAAAGTAATGAATTGTACATCATATCATCGTATATACACACACACATGATATTAATTAAATATGATTATTTGTATGAAATATGTTCCTCTGTACCCTTAAGAAATCTTGAATACTTGATTGATATGAATTTGAATACTGTTTTTTCCACACATGGTGGTTACCCTTTAAGTTGTGACGGTAAAATGAGGTTTGGCGCAGGCAGCATATCGACTGCATGAACATGTAATGAGATCAGTCAGGGCTTTGACAACATCTTTTGTCCGTCATCAATTATTGCCGGGATGCTTAAAGGACACTTAACAGTGTATTAAATACTTCTATTTTAAGTGTTTGAGGCCACTGAGAATCTGGATGAATAATTCTGTTGAAAAACATTTCAATATTAAGTGAAGACATGGAATAGATTTTTTTCCAACATGTACAAAAATATATCAAAAATGTAAGCAGAAGGAAGTAATTATTTTGATCATGTCTTATACCACATTTTTACATTTGATCAATGCATACAAATTCAGCCCTTGTGTTTGCCATTCACGCCTTGATCAACTTAAAGGAAAATAAAGCTTTCCAAACAAAACAGGGACACTTCAAAACTATCAAAGATAATACAATAAAATACATGTTTCCCCTCCATTCAATGTTCTTTTTTAAATTGTGTTGAAATCTGAAAAAAACATGTCTTTATTTTCACTAGTTTTTCCATATGAATTCCTTTGACTATAATACAATATATTTAGCATTAGCCTTGACAAGTTGTTTATTATACACACATTCCTATTGTACATTACTCTAAGATTTGTATAGGCTGTCTTATTTATTATACAACGTGCCTAAGATATTGCTCCGTCTGCTACATGATTTGTGACTAAAGATAAGATCATACAGTGTGTTTTACCTCCGACTGTCCCTCCAGGCTGTGTGCAGAACATCTTCTGTCCTCTAGACGGCGCTGTAGTGTAACTGAGTTTCTTCCTCAGTTCCCTCTCATCAGAGCCTCCAGCTGATGTTCAACTTCAGACCAATCAGCATCTCCTGCTGCCTGAGGGCCTGCACACACACCCCACACACACAGTTGGTGACTCATGTGTTTACTTGAAGTGGGAGTATGTTTGTGAATGTTTGCTCAGATTTACGCCCTGTTGTGTTAACACTTCTGCATCAGACCTGATGGATGTGGCTCAGGGGGTAATTATGTTTCTAGTAATTATACTGTAACCGGTTTGATCCCGACCCCTGCAGTCAACAAGTGTCCCTGGTTGAGATACTTAATAGCTTTGGATAAAAACATTTGCTAAATAACATGTGGTAATAATGACATTGGTCTCAGATACCAGGAAGTAGCTTCAAGGTATACATCAACATGAAAGTGAAAACATGTTAATCCTAAACCATGCCATACTGATAAACTATTTAAATACAATTTTCATGTTTAACATGTCATAATGAAACCTTTTAATCTTACTTATCACAACATTTGGGTGGGTCAACATTCAAGATGATGGTATTATATTATATCATTATGTATTTAACATGCCACATAACTGTTTCTCTATTTTACCTGGAACACATTAGAGAAAAAAGATGTATAAAAATACAACTAATTTAATAAATGCAACGTCCATCCAGCTGTTTATTGCCCTCACATGAATGTAATCTGATTAAATTGTCTCTCATCACATGATTGTCTTGAGACAAAAACCAACCACACAGTTCACAGTATCCTGTTGTTGGTTTGAATGTCTTAATGATCATAATAGTCACTATTCTCGCAGTCCTTTTTGATAATGTGTTTATCACGTGAAAGGCCATCCTTATGTCAGCTCTCTTTCGTAGTTCTCCACTATATTTTAGACTATTGCTTCACTTCTGTGTTTTTATTCTTATGTTTCTAGCCTTGATTTTGTGTGTATAGTTTCTTAGTATGTGTAAAATAAGTTATATGATGCCTACATTTCCCTTCATCAAAGAACAGGTTCTACACATTCTGATCTAAAGAAAAAGCTGAGTCAGTCTAACATGATATTAAAATCTTTTTAGACTACTGTTGCTTTGTTATTCTATAATGGAACATTATACAATGAACCAGAGGATTAACAAAGCTGGGATTAAATGATGTCTGGTAAATATACTCTGGGTAAAGTGAGGCCATTTCTAATTGTTCAAACAGCCTGCCACCCTCTCAAGTTTCTTGGACAACATCTGACTGAAATAGCCTTTGTTTCTCGGTCTTTACAGAACCAATGTTTGCACAGCACTCTGTCGGAATGTTAATGGGGACATATTCTTCTCATATTCAGGTGTATATCAGTATGTAGTGTCTCTACTGTGACATGTCTCCATGCTTTAATGTTCAAAAAGCTCTTATTTTTCTCATGCTGCCTGTGCTGCAGCACAGAGAGACTCCCTCTGGAGGGAACAAAGTGATTTAAGCCTTTGCAGACCGTTTACATGCTTAATTACGTTTCTGTGGCAGCCATATGAGACATACTGTAGTTTACCACGCCTCCTGACATTACGTTTGAAACATGATGGGATAATCGTTTCTCGTATGACAATCAGGTGAAGACATCAGAGAAAAAACAGGCAGTAACTTGTCTCAGGTGTTTTCCAGAAAATACAAGTTATTCCCGGGACAATACTGTACCTGCTGCAGGTCGGTTTCACTTTACCTTGTATTTAAAGGGTAAATGAGTTCCTGAGAGCATTGTTTAAGTTTTGCTTTGACATAGTTTGTTATCTACCGGTGGTACCAGTTCTGCAAAACACGCTGCACACTGTGGGCGGTAATCATGGCTGCAGGGAATCTGGAAGGAGCATTTAAGAAATGCCGAAAGGTAAATGATGACAGAGGCCTGGCTGGCTCTGACACAGCTGAGTGTCACACAGTCATTTCCCAAGTAAGATTTTTTAACAATCAAACGGGTTTTAGTGGGAAAGCTGGTGTTGTGAAACAGGCCAGTGATGTCATGAGAAAAACTGAAGCGGTTTGTTAAGGAACAATTACGCAGAATTGCCGCAGCCAAATCACATTTTTTTTATTGAATGATATTAACGTGTTGTTTTATCTTTTAACAATGTCAATGAATACCTTGTAAAAATGCAGACAGTCAATTTGACTCACTAACTACTGTTGCTACAGAATAACGCTTGTGTGCCAGTGTTGTTGAAGCATGCTGTTGCATCAGGTTACAAACAACTAGCCAAGATTATCAGATTAGATACACCACATTGATCCCATGCTGGTTAAAGGTAGGGTAGGTAAGAATGGAGAAACCAGCTCGAGTGCGCTAGAATTTAAAAATATACAACCGGAAAAAATCTGCCTCTTCCTTCAGACTTCCTTACAGAGCCCCTCCTCCAACACACACGAACGCGCACATGACCAATGAGGGCACGAGATAAGTTTGTGCACAGATGGAAGGCTGACAGGCAGGTAGGCCATCCAGTTATTTTAGCCGGGCCGGCTCAGATGATTGGTCGTGCTTTTTACAGCGCCACGGCTTCCACAGATGACATGTTTTTATGTATTTATTGTCAAAGCAGTTAATGTATTCATTGCTATCGGGATGTTAAGAGCATTCCATGGAATATAACAAGTGTTTCTGAAGTGAATTACCTACCCCACCTTTAATAATGTTACAGCAGTATGTAGTCAAACCAAGTCTTTCAAGGATTAAAGTCTAAAGAAAACTTCATTCTCATCTCCTCTGCCATTGTAATATTATACAACTGTTTAGTTTTGTTGATATAATTACACTGAGTTAAGGTGGTTCAAATAGGTCAACAAGTAGGGAAGTGGCATTTTGTTGTGTAGATATGCCCATCGTTTGATGTGCGTGCTTTCTGTAGAAAGAAAGAAAATATATGATGATAAAGCAGAGACGAAGCTTAAGCTAGCTTCATGCTAAACTGATGAAATTACAGCAGACTACTTCCTGTGCCAATGCAGCGCTGCATAGATGAGGCCGATTGCTGATCAGGTGATATATTAGTGCTGAATGAGTACTTTCAGCATAAATTCCATTTAACTCGCTATCAGAATACCACACAAGCACCTTTTTAGTAGAAAAAGATGTTTGTGCAATTTTTGTTAAATCTGCAACATCAGGTTTCCTTTCCAAATCAGGGGATTGTACACATTTAGATATGAAGATTCAATGCAAACCATGCTATAATATATGTTTAAACCAGGCGTTAAAGTGCCAACAGACAAGTTATTTTCTTTAACATATCATTATAACGGAAATGTTGGTTGCACAATGTACTGGCTAAAGAATAATGACACCATCAGCATTTAGTTTGGTTCTCTGAAAGTCAGCCAACACTAGCTTTAATAGTTCCTCAAAGCTGGATGATCTTATGCCCTCATGTGCATATTATTGACATCATAATGATGAGTGGCATACGTTGTGCCTCTCCACCTCTGTTCCCTACTTCTTACCTACTACTCTTTTCCCTCAACCTATCCTAAGGGAGTGCATGTATGTAGATACGTTGTGCCTCTCCACCTCTGTTCCTTACTTCTTCTCAACCTATCCTAAGGGAGTGCATGTACGTGGACACGTTAGTTTAGCTGCTATAGGCTTAGACTGTCGGGGGACACCTTACTTCTTCCTTCTCTCTGTCTGTACCTGTGTACTCTCATGTTCCGATTAACCCAGCTTCCCCCAAATGTATTTTTGGTGTGTATATCTACGCCGGGATCCTGAGTCGTGGCTGATCCTGTTGCTGTGGTCCTGTGTCCTGGATCCTCTATCCTGAGTTCTGGATTTGAGTCCTGGACTTCGAGTCGTGGCTGAACCTGTCTCTGCGGTCCAGCCTGACTCTCATCATACTACTTCCCTGATGGCTCCCACAGGATTGTTGACATCCTCGTGGATTCATCTTATTATTATAGACACATGCATTTGCAAACATTTGGTCTACCTACTCTGTAAAATGTATTATCTCTTCGATTTACACACGGCATCTATTGCACGTCTGTCCGTCCTGGGAGAGGGATCCTTCCTCTGTTGCTCTCCCTGAGGTTTCTCCCATGTTCCCCTTTAAACTGTGGGTTTTTCTCTGGAAGTGTTTCCTTGTACGATGTGAGGGTCTAAGGACAGAGGGTGTTGTATTGTCTACTGATATTCTGTACAAACTGTGAGGTCCACTGAGACAAATGTAACATTTGTGATATTGGGCTATATAAATAAACATTGATTGATTGATTGATTGATTGATGGCATTGAAAAGGAACTCTGATGTATAAACACGCTGCACAGTGTGGGCGGTAATCATGGCTGCAGGGAATCTGGAAGGAGCATTTAAGAAATGCCGAAAGGTAAATGATGACAGAGGCCTGGCTGGCTCTGACACAGCTGAGTGTCACACAGTCATTTCCCAAGGTAAGATTTTTTAACAATCAAACGTGTTTTAGTGGGAAAGCTGGTGTTGTGAAACAGGCCAGTGATGTCATGAGAAAAACTGAAGCGGTTTGTTAAGGAACAATTACGCAGAATTGCCGCAGCCAAATCACTATTTTTTTTATTGAATGATATTAACGTGTTGTTTTATCTTTTAACAATGTCAATGAATACCTTGTAAAAATGCAGACAGTCAATTTGACTCACTAACTACTGTTGCTACAGAATAACGCTTGTGTGCCATTGTTGTTGAAGCATGCTGTTGCATCAGGTTACAAACAACTAGCCAAGATTATCGATTAGATACACCACATTGATCCCATGCTGGTTAATACTGTTACAGCAGTATGTAAACACGGAATTGCACAAGAAAAATAATCATAAACAGTTAATATATCAATAAACAGAGCAGTATATCTAGATAGAGTATCTCTATCAAATACACATTATAAATACAAGTTAGTAAACACTGTATATATTAGTTTATTGAAGCTGAACTCATTTACCCTATAATTGTCTTGGTATGAATGTCAGACTTTAACTTAATGTCATATTGCTGTAGTGTCTTTACCACGTGTCTCTTGAGATTAAATCATGCTTACCAATAAGACCAACTGTCCAGATATAGTTTAAAAAAATGTCTCTCATCAAAAACTCACCTGGACTTTACTGGTTTCCCGTTTTTGCAGACTTTTGTCTTGATTTCTCATGTCTCTGTCAGACAGGATGGTATCTCCTTTGCAGACCCTCTTCATGTCCTCTGTCTGATCCCCTCTTTCTCTGCATATAAACAGAGACATTTAAGAAATAAAGCAAGATATTAGAAACAATAACATAGTTTATCATGTTGACTATCTTGTGTTAGCATGTAAGCTTGATAACATTTGCTTATTTCACTGTACAGCAGTACAGCTGATGGGAATAACAATAGTTTTTTTAAGGTATGTTTTGGTTATATAGCATCCAGAGGAACCAGGGATGTCTGTATATTACATTTTTTTAGATGTATGGCAATCCATATCCAAGTCAAACCAAGTCTTTCAAGGATTAAAGTCTAAAGAAAACTTCATTCTCAACTCCTCTGCCATTGTAATATTATACAACTGTTTAGTTTTGTTGATATAATTACACTGAGTTAAGGTGGTTCAAACAGGTCAACAAGTAGGGAAGTGGCATTTTGTTGTGTAGATATGCCCATTGTTTGATGTGCGTGCTTTCTGTAGAAAGAAAGAAAAGATATGATGATAAAGCAGAGGAAGCTTAAGCTAGCTTCATGCTAAACTGATGAAATGACAGCAGACTACTTCCTGTGCCAATGCAGCGCTGCATAGATGAGGCCGATTGCTGATCAGGTGATATATTAGTACTGAATGAGTACTTTCAGCATAAATTCCATTTAACTCGCTATCAGAATACCACACAAGCACCTTTTTAGTAGAAAAAGATGTTTGTGCAATTGTTGTTAAATCTGCAACATCAGGTTTCCTTTCCAAATCGGGGATTGTACACATTTAGATATGAAGATTCAATGCAAACCATGCTATAATATATGTTTAAACCAGGCGTCAAAGTGCCAATAGACAAGTTATTTTCTTTAACATGTCATTATAACGGAAATGTTGGTTGCACAATGTACTGGCTAAAGAATAATGACACCATCAGCATTTAGTTTGGTTCTCTGAAAGTCAGCCAACACTAGCTTTAATAGTTCCTCAAAGCTGGATGATCTTATGCCCTCATGTGCATATTATTGACATCATAATGATGAGTGGCATTGAAAAGGAACTCTGATGTATCAGAATATTAGTTTTTTTGCCTGATAGTCTGAATAATTCTGCGAAAATTGTTCCTTAAAGTAGGCTCTGGGGAAAACGGAAAGCAAAAACTGGGCCAACAATAATACCACTTGTAAAAATGCTATGTGGGAAAAAGTTGAAAACTCAATTGCCACTTAACATTTTTTAAGTATATGTCAAGATCAATTGAATCATATTTGTTGAGCTGTTAGTAGATAACTGTTGCTGAGGGCCTGATCCAGATCCAGGACTTGTGTCACGTTTCTGTTTTACTAGAAACTTCCATCCCTCCTCAGCATCCCAGAATCCTCCTTTGAAAGGTTTAAAATGAAATGGGAATCCTGCAGCCCAAGAAGGGGAGGATGGGATGGGAGCTTGGGAAACTGGTGACACTGGGAGAGTTATCTTCATCCTCACTGCCACCACCAGTAAGGCTTCTAGTAGAGGAATGCATGGGAAATGAATTCAGAGGTGTTGGGACTTGACTTGGTGCACAAAGACTAAATGCTGTTGTTGTTGTAGCTTGTTTTAGACCTTTGACCTGGTTTGAGCATGATCTGCTTCCTGGCCTTGACTTGCTGCCCTGGCGGAGATGAACATGTGTTTTTGTTTCATCACAGCCCATGGATAGAGTTTCCATGTCAAAGCTTTGGACACTCTCTATGTGGTCGTTCTTAAAACTAACAATAACTTCCTGATTTCTGCAGGCCCGAGGGAAATATCTGTTGTCTTTCACAAGGGGGGGAATGTTTAAATGTTACATTAAGTTTGATTCATATGCAGCTTCGGGTGTGGAGACGTGAGCTTTCTGCTTTTTCTCACTGCTTTCACCTCGTCTTTGTCAACAAGATTTCCTGCAGTTTCACCCATGTTTTCCATTTCTTGGTGCCTCAACCTTTTCTCTCCAGTAGACTTGCGAACAAAGGGCGTCGGCTCAGAAGGTGATTGAGTAATTCTGCCTTCTTACTCAAGGTTATCACTGTTCCATTTTTCTTCCACATGGGTTTTCTCTCTGGACTTTCACTTCACTGTCTGTGGTAATCTGTTTTACTTGGAGATGCAGAGTTTCAGGTTGAAGAAGAGGAGTGATGAAGTAAATGTGTTCTTGGCTGCGGACCCGAGAAAAGATCTCACCCTGAGCTCGATATCTGTTCAGGTCTTTCTCTGGCTGCACTCGTCTGTTTTACTTGGAAAGGTAGTTTCAGGTTAAGGAAAGAGAGGAGTGTTGAAGTCAATTTGTTCTTGGCTGCGGACCCGAGAAAACATCTTACCCTGAGCTTGATTTCCGTTGGGGTCTTTTCTCTGGCTTCACTCGGGTGTCTGAGGATTACATGAACCGTAGCAAAAGTTTTGTGAAGTACTCAACTTTCGGCTATGCTCAGGCTGAAAGGTCAAGGACTCGAAGGCTTCCAGCTGCGTTCCCTTGCATTTAAAGACCATAAATGGGGCAGAGGTTATTTTCATACTGGGCTGCTGTTGGCTGAAGAAAGACCTCCTCTGGAGTTCCTGCTGATCAGAGACCTTCAGATTATTTCTGTGCATACTGGAGATGTCCTCACCCTAATGCAAGATGTAACGTCTCTATGTTAAACTCATCATTTGGGTGGCTTTTGCCGATATTTCTGGAAAATAAGCCCAATCATTTTTAAAGTAAAGCGTGAAACAAATGTTCTACTTTATAGTTATCTCAGATGTGCAATCAGATAAGGTTTACAAGAAACACCAGCCGTAAGCCAGCCGTCTGAGTACCTGTCTTCGGAGTTAACAGAGTGGATATTAACTATGACATCCACCCTGTTAACCCTGAAGACACTTCATCCAGCTTTTATGTGTTTAGTCTGAGTCTTACCAGTCCCTGGGGTGGGATGAATATGCTCTGCTTTCCCTTTTTTTTTTTTATCTAAATGCTTTTGAATGGGACAAAACATGTAAAATGCAGAACATTGATATACAAAGATCAGGAATGAGTGCTTCTGCTGGATAACACATGAAGTAAAGCTTCACTGTGTGCACACTTGAAGCCAAAAGTATGTGCTAAACATCTCAGTCTCCTGTGAGAAAGTATGGATGACAGCAAGAAATCTCTGAACAGCTTTGAGTTATAGCAGCAGGTACAACTTTACACTGAGTGTTACTGGAGTCACAGGTCTGCTTGACAAAGTGAGAACACTGGTCTGATTGTTAATCTGTCTGAGAGGCTAAGCATCGTCTTCCTCTGATGCCGCACCGCTCAGATTCCTGCTGCATCCAACACTCATAATAAACAAGCCATGATTTCAATAACAAAAAAGAATTACCTGGAAGATGTCTCGTTTTTATAATGATTGTTGAAAAATGCCATGTTTATAATTTGAATAGTACATGTTATTCAAACATTTAAATAATCAGCTTTTTACTGACTTTGGAACGGCATCTGTAGAAGCCACATTTATGCTGCAATATGAAAGTAATCATCTTGGTATTTTACATGTTATGAGCCAACTCTGCTAATTAAAATAACAGCACAAATATTGGAGAAGCACAATGACATATAGACAGAAACCACATTTCATTTATTATAAATGAGAATGAGCTCTTCCCTAATTTCTTTGCTCTGTAGCAACAAGGAAATACTTTGTTGACACAACATCAACAATATATTGAGAGTATCGTATTGCGCGTAAATGAATCATAAGTTCAAAGCAACGCGTCTGTGTTTCCCATAATTGCAGGGATAGCTTTAAAGGTCCCATGTCATGGCCATTTCTACTGATCATAATTCCATTGTTGAGGTCTACCAGAATAGATTTATATTGTGCAATGTTCCAAACTCACATTGGTTTCTCATACAGCATCTCTGTATAGTATGTGTATTCACTCTCTGTCCTAAACGGCTTGTTGGAGCTCCTGCCCCCCTCTCCCTATGAGCCCAGTGGCTGTCTGCGAGACAGCGGGTGTACTTTGAGGGTTTGTGACTCTGCAGAACGTTTACATGCATAAAAAGCTATACACAAGGGGACGGGTAATAACCATAAAAGCATGACATGGGACCTTTAAATTATGACATGAAATTGCCCTACTATCAATCCTTATCATAAAACGTATCTTGCTGGTAGCTAAAGTCAGGCTGTTGAGTAGATACAGAGGCCCATCAGACCCTTAAATTACACTTTGATCCTCTGCATTGTTAACTGACTAAGCCAATATTAAATTGAATCATTGTCTGACTGGAGGAGAAGAATGGAAGATAAATGATCATAAAAGGTAATGATCTCACCCCTTTAAATTCCAAGACAAGCTAGATTTATTCAAACTCACATTCACACATATACATCTTAGATCAAAGCTAAATAATGCATTCATCATCTCAAGCAATAAAGCATAGGGATTAAGGGATACATGGTCACAAAACAAACAGAATAGACTCATTGATTTGTAACAAAGTGAAGTTTTCGTGTACCTAGTCACGAGGTCATGTCCTCCCACGTCTCGAAAACCTGTTTTAATCTTGCGAGCTGTCTGGACTTGTAGCTGCAGTCGCGCAGGAGTTTGAAGCATGCAAAGTTTGAGGCATGCAGAGTTGAGTGAGAGGCCGAAAGCTATCCCCCCTTCTCCTCCCTTAGGACTTAACATTCCTTGCAACCCCATTGACTTTTCCTTACATAGTAGAACAAAATGACAGCAGCACTATATCCATCTACTCAATGCGTACACGTACATTCATCATCAATTCCCAGGGAGCCACATCTGCTTACTCTAAGGACAAAGTTCCTAAAATGTCCCTTTTTAGCATTTTAGCATCTGCGAAGAACGCGCGCAATATTGAACAGAGAGCAAAGAGCGGAAGTGTTTGAAAGCTGTCATTCAGTAGCTTCTGGGATTTACTGAGCCCTCAGAGTAGAATAACGGTTATTCTCACAGTTTGTGCCAGGAAATTGGATTATGCATTGAAGGAATATGAAATGTACCATTGGCTGCCTGTCAAAAGTCAAATCAGTGTTAGTAATCAGTAACAGAATGTTTTCATAAGGATCCAGCAAGGGCTTGTCAGGGCTTAGCACAGCGCGCAGACTTTGACTTTCATCTGTTAAAGACACCACCTTTGTGTTTAGTTTGATGTTTACTACATCCTATATTGCTGTTAAGAAACTGTCTTTTGGTATTGTGTATTTCAAATGTAACAGGCTGGTTTTACTCCTTGTTAGGACCACTGATCCAGCATTGGAAAAGCAGCTGTTGACTCACCTCCTCAGGCTACAGTGTAAGGCGGAGCTACAAGAACAGGGGCTGAACTGCAACAAAACTCAAAGAAACCGTGAAGCACTTTTACTCTGCACTCTGAGAGAATCACTCCAAGGATCAGGAGATCCTAACACCAAAGACTTTTGAAAACGGAAAAACACACGGGGACATTTAAAACCTAAAAGAGGAGTAAAACAGGAAGGCATTGGAAAAAGTCGTTTGGCAAGTTTGTTTTGTGGGTGAGACTTCATGTTTGCAGGGATTTCCTTGTCAGATTAAAAGAGAACACTTTGCTCTAACACAGGAAAGTGTATTTCACTGTTAAAATGGCAAACGCCACTGTACTTACCACTGTACTTACCACTGTATCTAACACTGTATCTCCCTACCAAAGTATTGAAGACTGCCTTGCCACAAACAAGGCTCTGTATAAATTCTATGCAGCTGTCATAATTATGATTTTCATCCTGGCATTGCCTCTGAACGCATCTGTCCTCCACCTCTTCATATTCAAGCTGAAATTCTGGAAATCCAACACCAACAACGTCTTCCTGTTCAACTTGGTGTTGGCTGACATTCTCCTGCTCTTCTGTTTGCCCATAAAGGCATACAACTTCATCCAAGGAGAGAGGAGGAGTGATAACAACACGGTGTGCAAAGCCATGCTGTTCATGTTGTTTTTAAACCGAGGGGCCAGCATTGCCTTCCTGACGGTCACTTCCATTGATCGATATTTTAACGTGGTGCACCCAGGTCGAAAGAATCTTTTAAGAGCTCTCAAGAAATCTCCTCATATCTCTATCCTCATCTGGTTGTTTCTTCTGCCTCTCACCATCCCCACCATGCTCAAAAACTTTGATTGCTGCAACAGCCATGGTAAGAACCCAGAAGATGCTCCAGAAGATATATTGATTAAGGTAAGATTTACTCACTAAATAAGTAATTATTGTAAATCGTCAGTATACAACGCTTTTAACAAGTTAGTTTTCTATTGGTATGTTTTCAGTATCAGTCCCCAAAATTAGGTTAAACTGCATGAGATGAGTGAAACGGAGTAATTCATCCCAAACGGTTAGGATTTACTTGGTAATGTTTTTGTTTTGGGTGTGTTTCATTCACGTGTTTCTCACACTCAAATGTGGCAACGCTGTGCTGAGTGTGCACATTTTGATAACGACACACCAAGAGCTGCTTCATTTGTGCAATACACAGTTCACACAAAGTGCAGAACGGTTCTGTGGAAACATTCTCTCAAGCTAATGTAACAAAGATGATCATTGTATCAATGTGAGTACGGTGTTGAGAGGCCTAATCAGGAATGAAGTATGTGGGTCCAGTTTTAGGGAGTATTATCACTCAACAGCACCACTTACTGTAGATAAAGTCTGTTTCCAGAGCTATTTTTGCACTGACACAGCACATAGTGTTGCGACAATTAAGATATGTTAAACCTGGTGTGTGTCAAACTAAACCTAATATCAAAGGGACAGCTAAAGACCAAATTGATACTGTCAGTGTCATATAGACATGATGTGTATGGACAGTTACCAAAAAAAGTATTTTAATCTGTTTTACTGACACAATTGGTAGAGACACAAGGGCCGAGTATTAACGAGAATTTGTTGTTGTTGATATAAAAAATATTAACTTGATCTTTTTTCTTTTCTTCTGATTGAAGGATGTGGTGGACAGTTTGAGAGAGGTGGTCTTCTTCACCCAGATCCTCATCCCCTTCGTCATCCTGGTCTACTGCACCGTGCACATCGTCAACCGGCTCAGGAAAAAGACCGTGGGCGACAGGACGAAGCTGAAGCGAGCGGTGTTCCTGGTGACCTCCGTCATGGTGGTGTTCTCCCTCTGCTTCCTCCCCTGCACCATTGCCAGGATGATTCTGCTGATTGCCCGCGTCAAAGAATGGCCTCTGCCCCAGCAGGATAAAGCTGCAGTGCTCTTCGACGGCCTCATGGTGCTCTCCTACATAGACTGTCTTCTGGATCCGCTGGTCTACTGCTTCTGCAGCACCAAGTTCAAAGGGCTTTACTGCTCTACTTACTTCCCGTTCTTAGTGAAGGACGGTCAAGTGCCGATAGAAAGCTCATCGGCGGGACACACACTCCCACCTACACGCAATACTGTCATTTGAAAACCATTTCAAACCAGGCTGTTTCTCTGTGTCAAGCAACCTAAACAGATTACTACCTGAGACTGACAGTGTGCCACCCCCCCAAAAAAAGTGCTTACTTTGAAAGGGGACAGTTGTTATTTAACTTTCTATAGATGCTCGAATAGAAGTATATACATATGTAAATAGAAAGATCTTGTTCTACCAGAGTGTGTGTTTGTATTAGCATTGTAGATGTACTATAGTAGTGATTAAATAGAATATTAATGTTGGTGGATTTTATTTTTGTGAAACATGAGGTTCTTTTTAAGGGGAATGTCTGCCAAAAATATGCACATCTGTTTTTCAGTTTCTCTTGGACAGCAAGTACTTTTGACTTAAAACAATCCTTTCAAATGCTCTAAGAAGAATGTGATCTTTCAAATCATATTAACCTCAGACGACTTTTAACTTAGCTTCCACTGTGTAACAAGCTTTAGTGATTGAAGCCATCAATTAAAGCACAGAAAATATAAACATGTCTTGGGACAAACATTTTCTATGAAGCTGCAAATGGTAAGAAATGTCCAAACTAAGGAAATGTAAGAGGGGGAATGAAATGTATGTAACCATTGAGGTCATTCCCCTATTACATAAGACTTAAACCTGAAGGCCCATACAGGAAGCTGATCCTTAATGTTGATTTATGATGGAATATCACTTTCTATGCTGTACTGTATGTAAAGAGAGAGAGGGGTTTATATGTTACTGTACATATTTTTCTAATAATAAAAAGACACTTAACTGTCCCTCATTATGTTCACTATTTCCTGGATATGTGAAGATCGAGTTTGGTTTCCAAAAAAGAACATTCCCATACAACTAGATATGGGAAAACAGCTGCATTGTCAATTAAGTTTAGAGGGAAGCCGATTTTATGTTGGATAAGTTTATTTGTTGATGTTTCACAAATCCATTTCTAAAGAAATCTGCAGCAGTCTGCGTAAGGCAGGGGTCAACAAACACAAGACTTCCACCCAGGAGACATGTATTTGTTTGAAATGTGAAACCAAAAGTCTACGTTGATTCATTTTAAATGACAAAAAACACCCTTAGTTAAGCCAAACCAGAACTGAACATTACCAAATAGTAGCTTTTGTTCAATTTGTATCGTTTTAAAGCATCGATTGAATCCAGAATAAAACATGTTTCCCTCTAAATTTAATTGAGAATACAGTTTGGTTTCATGGGAAAAGCATTCTTTAAGAGTCAGGGTTGGAAAATCCCACTTTGAAAACAAGGAAAATCACATGCCTCACAGAAATGAATCATCAATCATACCTTCGACAAGACTAAACAATACTCTGCCTTAATTACAGAAACTCCACTGTCCATGTACTGTATAAGTCATCCTCACCTTTATGACCTCATTAACAGTAATAGTGCAGTGAGTAATGATATGTCTGTCTGGATATACTGACGATAAATGCCTTACTCATTTTAAGTAGTCCATCAGGTGACTGGGTTCAATGTCATGTCAATTTACTAATCATTATCTTAAAGATGCATCATTGTGTATCATAAAACAAGTCATTGCTTTGTATCTGTGACACGTTGTGTGAATAGGTAAAACAATACAATGACACATTTGTGCCGTGGAATATTATGCAACCTTATGCAAAAGTGGAATTTAGTCATAAAATCTAATTTATGACAAAAGGTGGGAACACAACTGAGGAAGAAGAAGCTACTTTGCCGTACACATGCCTACATGATTAAAAAAACAGCACTGATGCGTATTAAATAATATACTGTGTACACAACCTATTTGGCTTCGCAAATGTCACATCTGCATAACTGACAACGTGTAACTCTGTATGTTAATAAGATCTGCAAATATTTACCGAGTAAAGAGAGGCACACGCGTCCTAAAGTACCATGATCTGAAATACCCTAAACATAATGTTAATAAGCGAACAACAATTTAAACACGCTATTTCTGCCACTCTACTGTTTTTTGTACAGTTAGGGAGTATAACCAACTGTATCAGGTGAGTAGATTTTAATGGGGAAAGTATATAATGTGTTTTTCTTGTACGCAATTGCTCATTCAATACACATGCGCCAGTCTTGTACCCACATTAATATAGTGTATCATTAAATGCTCCAATCAGCCCAATTACAAGCAGGATATGATCTTTTTTAGTGGGTTCCACTTCCAATATCTCTCATCTATAATATTAAAATAAAAAAGGGAGAAATGCATATTAGAGTTAATTTAAAGCTCTACTTTTGTTAAATACAAATGATTTAGGATAACCCATAAAACAGACTCAGTCCAACTTAATGAATTCTTATGATGAGGTAAACATGTACAAAGACATTAACATAATATCCTTATATATGATACGTTTTTATGATCTTTTGGGTTATTTACTGTCCCCGAAATAATTGGATATTCGGTTAAACATGAAAACCATTACTCAATTAGGTAGAGATCTCATTCACAAGGTATCGTTTTATAAGTGTTTTGAAGGTGGCTTTGTGTAAAATACTTGCTTTTATGTGAATTTTATAATTCTGCGATATAAATGGATGTTTGAATATATTTTCTTCTTTGAATACATTGTTGACGACAGAGCCTTCTTTAAAGAACTGTTGATGTAAATTATCTCTTCTTGCTGAACATTTAAAGGGCCCATGTCATGCTTTTCTGGTTATTACCCGTCCCCTTGTGTGTTATGCAGGTTTTTCTGCATGTAAACGGTCTGCAGAGTCACAAACCCTCAAAGTACACCCTGTAGCGAGTAAAACTCTAACACAGAAAATACCTGTCTATGCTGCCCCAGAACGCCTCGTTGGAGATTTCTCTTTTTCCATTGTTTACTTCTTGGATATAGTAACATATTTCGGGTATAGTGACGTAACGTAACGGCTCTGCAGATTGGTCCAAATTGACCAATCCGCGGAGCCGTTACGTTACGTCCGCGGAGCCGTTACGTTTTGACCAATCCGCGGACTTCCTCACACACACACACTCGGTGGGACGTTGCGAGGCTCGCTGCTGCGAGGAGCGGGACACTGTGAGCTGGTTCACTGGTGTGGGGTCGGCGAGACAGCGAGACACCGCGGAACTCAGCCTGGGCACACACACACACAAACTCCCAGCCAGGCGGCGGGTGTGTGTGTGTTTCGGACTGGGTTTCGCTGTGTCTCGCTGTCTCGCAGACGGCCACTGTGCTCACAGGGAGGGGGGGGCAGGAGCTCCAACAAGCCGTTTAGGACAGAGAGTGAATACACATACTATACAGAGATGCTGTATGAGAAACCAATGTGAGTTTGAAAAATTGCACAATATAAATGTATTTTAGTATACCTCAACAATGGAATTATGATCAGTAGAAATGGCCATGACATGGGACCTTTAAAAACAGATGGATGTCAAATAAATGCATTTTAAGCTAGTAATCTAACAACATATGTCAGGTGATAATACAGCACTGTCACAAGAAAATTCCCACCGGTTCAGATATGAGTCAACATGCATTTGAGCAATCTGAAACTTCTGTCCTGGGATAAAGAGTGGGTGTTGTTTTGAGTACTGACTGTCTTGTGTTGGAAAAAATAAGCAAGTCATAAAAGGGTAAAAATACCTCCGGAAGTTTCTGGTTCTAAATATTGCGAAAGAGGTAAATGTTTGACACATTTCGGTGATCATACAGTCTTTAAGGTGAATGCAGTAATGCGAAACAGCACGTCGGCCTTATGACTAATCACAGAGGATGAACAAGGATGATCTAACATTAGTGCATTTTAAGCTCATGGCTCAAAAATATTTCCTATCAGATGTATTATTGGCTTAGTCATTACAACTACCAGCTGTTTTATCACTGAAGTCTATTGCTTTCTGCTTTTACAAACAAGCAGGAAATAAGAATGAAAATAAATAGTAAAGGGTCAGGACATCAAAGTAAACATGTAGCTAGATTTTTATTACGTCACAGAACTTATTAAATATACTGGATTCAAGATTGTGATCCAACACATTGTACGTGATAGGCTAGGGGGCGGGACATCTTTAAGCGGTTGACCAATCACAACAGAGCCGGCCAGCTAACCAATCAGAGCAGACTGTGCTCTGGTTTCAGAAAGAGGGTGAAAAGAGGTGCTGCAGCACAGGCAGTATGAGAAAAATAGAGTGCTTTTTGAACATTAAAGCATGGAGACATGTCACAGTAGAGACACTACATACTGATATACACCTGAACATCAGCAGGAGAGGACTCTTTAAAGTAGAGACACTACATACTGATATACACCTGAACATCAGCAGGAGAGGACTCTTTAAAGTAGAGACACTACATACTGATATACACCTGAACATCAGCAGGAGAGGACTCTTTAAAGTAGAGACACTACATACTGATATACACCTGAACATCAGCAGGAGAGGACTGTTTAAAGTAGAGACACTACATACTGATATACACCTGAACATCTGCAGGAGAGGACTCTTTAAAGTAGAGACATTAAATACTGATATACACCTGACAATGAGCATTTTATGTCCTCTTTAAAGCACCTACATGTAGAATTATTTAAATGTTTTTTATTTGTGTTTGGTGCCCTCTAGTTGCTTTCTGTCCATTCATCATATCTCTGAGTGTCTTTTTTCAAGTCACCCGAGGAACCAATCTTTCTCAAAACAGGACTGTACATGTTGATAAGAGAACTGGGTGAGATAAGATCTGTTGTTTTTGTGTGTGTGAAATGAGCCGTAGTTTCTCACCGTGGCAACGACATGTGGAGACAGGACGAAGATCCTCAGGCCTCCTTCTGACGGAGGAGTGGACTCTGGGAAAACTGGGAGCTGGAAAGGCAGGAAACGGTTTAAGAGGACGTTTTGCAGGGTCAAATAATTCAAAAGAAAACCACATAGATAGAATTATGAGACCTCAAACTATTAAACGACTCAAAAACAATAATTTGGGCCAATCATTAGGAACTTTACATATCTCTTATGTGTGCAAGGAGCTCTTTTTACCACTGCAAGTATTGTACATGTAGATGGATAATGAACTTATACAGCAGTACTAACAATGATGCCTTTTCCAAAATAGATGAGATGACAAATGCAGAAGAAATGCATGGACTCTGCTTACTTAACATATTTGTTCAATATGCAATGTTGTTCAACTGTTTCCTCTAATATTTACAGTCCTCTGGTGAGAAAGAAAAACCCTTTAAATGTTTCCACAATTGTTTAAAGTCTCAGGGGAGCATCTGGTTTTAGTTTTATTGTTTTATTAAAGTTGGAGAGTTGTTGTCTCCCCCCCTCTGGCAGGCAGAGTAAATACACAAACACTGCCCTCATGGCTACTGCCTGCAAGGGAGTCTGCTTGTCCTCGCCCCTTTTTATTTAATACTTCCTCCAAACACTTAGTTTATTGTTTATCTGGAGCAAACACAACAGACTTTTCTTTGGACGCTTCTTAGGATTTTCCACCATAGTTTCCGTCATACTCCTACTGCTCTGTAGGAGTGGTCTTTCCCTTTCCAGTAAGGCAAGGCAAGTTTTACTGCTTTCCAGGAGACTGCGCAATACAGAGACTTATCCCTCATGGTGATAGTCTTATTGAGTGTTGTGTAAACTTGTTTGGCAAAGGCTTGAATATAATAGACACTTATTTATAAGTAAAATTCCTGCCCTTGGTGACATATTAAGCAACATGCATAAACGTGTGTCCCCTCTGAGCTTATTGACATTCAGAGTGTGAGAAAAGGAGAGAACCAAAGAGGATTTGTGGAGTAAAGCCAAAACAATGACTAAATAATAAGCAGCAAAAAAAAGGAAATATATATATTTAGGATATATAATAATATATTTTACATTCTATAAAACTAATGCTATTTTTTTGTTGTTGAAAATAATAAAAACTTAAAAAAGAATGCACTACAAGGATGTCTTAACCTGTTAAGCCCGAAAGGACCCTAATCCGGGTCTGACGGGTAGTTTTTTCACGAAACTGTGTCTCAGGGCTTCTTAATATTTAAAAACCTATTAATGTGTCATACTCACTTAACGGTTAAAAACTCAGCTAACTGAAGATATGAACCATTTTTACCGAAACAAAGCACAAGTCTCACAAGAAGCGTCTAAATTAGCCCTAAGCGAAAAAATGCTAACGCACTTAGCACAGAACTCAAGGTAAAAATACCCGTATTACTTATCGTAACTGCACATACAAGATATCCGATTAAAGCTGAGATTCCACAGATTCTATAGGTATTGGTATCATCACTGAGCGATCAGAATTCGCAACAGGGGAAGCAAACACAGACATCACAACACGTAGCATCACGGAGCATTCACGGAGATATTCTCACTTTAGCTGTTGGTTTCTGATCAAAAGTCGTGTTCAATGGCATTAAAACGATAAAAACGCGGCTGAAGGTTAATCCATAGGTTAATCCAATGTGTGTGTCACTTTGAAAAATTATTGATAACCCATAATTCCATTTTTATGCAAGAAGCAACTAACATCTGACTTCACCAAAAACAAAAAGGGGCATTTTTCCGTGGCTTCGTCACTGTGAGGGATTCATTTCACACTACACATGTGACTCATGGTTAATATGAAAATGGTGATCAATGGTGATTAACGCAATAATGCAGTATATGATATTATTAAGTACATCCAAAATGTTTTTGGAATAAATATAAAAGTTTGAATAAAACAGCTCACAGGTCAAATCTCAAATTTGACTCAAAGGTCGTTGCATATGGCTTTAAACAGGTTGTTTTGATTTCTTATAATATCTGAAAATATGAAATATTTGTAATGAGAGAATTACTTTCTCAAGGAAAATATATTTAGGAAATTTACAAAAAAAAGGGGAAGCGATATACTTCTCGGCCTTCCTTGGCTTGAATATATTTTTGTGTACTCCTTGTTGTATTATCTTTCTCTAAAAACAGAAATCAGTCCTTTTTTTGTTTGTGCTATAGTTGTGTGTCTGGGAAAAACTATGATGATAATATCAAACCTATGTGACGGCATGTGAATAGAGATAACTTTCTTTGCAACCTATTTTCAGAAAAATGTAGGTCATGCGACGTAGACGTTATCAATTTAAAGGAGTCCTGATCAGAGGAAGCACTTTGGTAACGCACAGGCAGAAAACATCAGACCTTCGAGAGACGGAGACAGAGATAAAGAGAGAGGAGGGCAGATTACTTTGTGAAATAAGACATGCAACTTCTTGTCCGTGTGCGTGGGAAACACTAGATGGGTCCAAAACCACTGACCAGAAAATGTTTCTTGGCTTAAAACAGATTGTAATACATTTGAGAAACTCATATTCTGCAGCACCTTACTTAAATGCGGACAAAGTAAAAAACTCAGTTTCTGTAAATTACGTCATCATGAGAAAAGACTCTCATGGTTTTTTTTTTAAACGATCTTCCTCTGTTTCGATGATTCGTCTACACGTAGGCCTACTGCGGAAGATAGTTCACCTTTTGAAAAACTCCTTCCATGGAGATTTAAAGACACTCCATTTTAAGTGTTGAGGAGTACACAGGGATACGTTTAGATTGAGTATATGCCGTTATATTATTTTTTGAGGCATCACACATTGGCGGATTTGGCTGGATCTGAACTTGCTTTCTCACAGTTTTTCTTTATACATGGTATATGCATTGTACAGATGACAACAGAGCCTTTGAATCTTTGTATCTTATACATGGGTACAAATTATAATACAGAGGTCACTGTGTGTGTTTGTCCATAACAATTCTTCAAGTGTGTTTTTGCATTTTTATTATGAGTGGACAGGATTTTTCTTGATAAAATAACTGTGTTCTGTTTTGCAGGAAATCAGCCAGACAGACACTTAGTCAGACTGTGTTGGAATTAGATGAAAAAATTTAAATGAAGATAAGATAAGTATACGCAGACGTGTTATCTGAATATCTGAGAACAGATACTGTAATACACAGCTCTGTATGTTCATAATCAAGATACATCAGTGAGTCACCATGGTTCTGCTTTTTAAATGCATCAGACATAGATAATGTCTTTCACAACAGTTGAGCAAACACAACGTTAGCTCAAGGTAGAGTGTAATATTGTAAAGGACTTTCCTTCCTACAAATCACTACAATGCTCAGAGAGTCAGGATAACATTGACGTGTGAGAAGAACACAATTTCTAACTAACTCGGATATTTTCTTCCAAACTTTAAACTTTTTACCCAAATCCTGCAATATTTGACTGCGTGACGATGTATGATTCAATTAATTCTGCTTTAAACTGGAATTTGCGCCATAATAACTTCCGATTTTCAAAATTTGGTCCAACCACAAAGGAAAACAGTAAATCAGAGCAATGCACGCGTGTGTAACTTTTATGTTCCTGTTTAGTCGAGGGCCGGACTGGTTCAATCTTTATTGCAAACCTTATTGAAATGAACTTATTGCACATATTAAACCTGGAACTAACAACGCTTAAATTATTGCCTATAAAAACAACCTTAAACATTAAATAATCAGTTGCATTCATTTCTTATGGCTCTATCTGCAGCTTTTCCGGAGTCATTTCTTATGATTACATTTTTCCACAGGCCAACAACAGCTTCAAAAAAACTGTTCCCCTCAAAGAAAAAAACAAACATGCCCTGTTGTCGTGAGAGAAAAAGTGCAGAAGGAAACATCCATTGAAACTCAGTTTGCTGCTCTGTGATGCTAGTTCAAGCCAGATACTTGGCATCTCATCTTGGGTGCAAGTTCATCAATGTTTGGGGTCAGGCTCTGAGCTGAGGAAATCATCAGGATTGAGTGAAGGTGCAATATACCGGCGGGCCAGATCTAATAGTAATTAGAAATGATCCTGCGGGCCGAAATTAAATCCACCAAGGGCCGGATTTGGCCCCCGGGCCTTGAGTTTGACACATGTGTTACAGAGGATCGAGGAAGCAAAACATAGTTATATCCAGGGGTGCACATAACTGGTACGCAGGTACGCATGCGCGGCAACAATCTGAAATGCGTACCGTCACTTGTGTCACAAAGCGCATTCGCGTACCGACGTACTTGTGAAGCTTTTCCAGAAGGCGGTTAGATCACCAGACGACAGTCGGTCTCCGTGTGCACTGACAGGGCTGCTGTTAACGTCGGCCTGTACAACGGAATTGTGCCAAAACTACGCCAACCGGCTGCGGAGGGAGACTCCCCCCCTTCACTGGAGAACTGCGCTAAAACAGCTGATCACAACGTTCATGCTCTGTGGTCACGAAGTACGCCACTACCCCCCCCCCCCGTAGACTTTCCTGATGTACTCCACTAGCACCCCCCCCCCCCCCCCCCCCGTCGACTTTCCTGAAGTACTCCACTAGCACCCCCCCCCCCCTGTTGACGTTCGCGATATAGAGGGCTTCATCTAATAACTTTGAGTGGAGCCAGAAGTTGGAGTACCAAACACTGACTCCAGATACTCATCTGAGTACCTCACTGAGAAAGTTATGTGCACCCCTGGTTATATCCTATAATATACCAATGTTAACAAATATGTACTAGAGATATGTATGAGATATAGTGAAGCAAAGCACAGGTCTAAGGCCTAGTTTGTGATGCTGTGTTGCCAGGTAGATGTTTTGGAGCCAGCAAACATCAACATTAATTAGATTAAAAATAATAAGGCTTCAAGCTTTAGTTCTTCTAGACACATTTTACACTACTCTTTGAATCACTATATTTTAAATATTTCTCTAACTGATTCCATGCCTAAGTGTTAATGTTTGATCTCACAAGGCTTGTGCAATAGTTAACATGTCTTTTTTTTACTGTGTATTTGGTGTACCACTGTCTAGTTGGCACTATTGCCCTAAGCCACATTGCTTTGGTTACTTATCTATAATATGCATCTGTTTCAGTACTTCCTTTTTCTGCTGGGATACTTTAATCCCCAAGCATATTATACATATATAACTCAATCTTATGTTTTCTAATGGCAAATTTGGGGGTATTTGTTTCTACCTATAAAAGGTGTTTCAGGATGATAGGTGTATACTTAGCAATTTGGCAATGACTATTAAACATACGTTGTTGTGGTCGGTGGTGCAACAGACTGTATTTCTAAATGCCCTCGACGTTAATGTGTTGTGTAGCAGAAGTTATGTGACATTGCTCTTTGGTGCAATATTACATCAGGTATGTGACAGTGCGTGACAAAGTGGTGAAATATTGTCACGCTACCAGACTTCACTTCAAGGAAAGTGAAGTCGTCCGTTTATGTTATGTTAAAGTTGTAAATCATTAGTGATCAACTTGTTAAATCTGCCAGAGAGAACGGCAGGGGGGGGGGGTCAAAAAGAAATTGATTGTTCAACCCTTTGGGATTTGTTATATTGGGGTGTATGAATTCAATTGACTTGGCGAAGGTGTAAAAGGATATTTACATCAATCTAGAGAAAGCTATAACACCTATAGGTTTGAAACATCCCTTGAGAAGTGTTTGTATAGGTAATAGTAGTTCTTCACTATACCCAAATCTACAATGTTAAGAAGAGGTGTGATTGATCAGAACATCATTCTACCATTTTTCATTTTTGTGATGAATTCTTCCACTGAATTGGTGGGTATGGAAATCAGTGATATGTGATATACAGTATGAGTGACATGTTTGTAAATCTCTTTGTGATTCATTTGATTGGATACCTAAGAAGGTTGAAACATCCCTGTGTAGTTCTTACATTGTACCACCATTGAGAAAATGTGAACTTGATCATGACTTCATTCTGTCATTGGCAATTTTGTTGATAAATACTTCCATTGAACTGGTGGGTGTTGAAAGAGCAATGCTATTCCCCAGAGCAGTAGGTACACATTTTAAATGAGAAATAACTGTAGGACTAATAAAGGTATTCTGATTCTGAACAGGTTTAAACGACACTGGCTGAAAGCCCAGAGAAGCACTTGTAATACTTCCATACTGTGCCAGAAATAGTTGAGAAGCTCAGTGACGTTTGTATTGCGACATTTTTGTTGGCATATAACTTCAACTTTCATCAGAATGAACTGAATTTGTATTCACTAAAAAGCTGGAAATGAATAGTGAATGATGCACGAATGAGTCCTAGATCCATGAATTTAGTTGCTGTTTTTGATTCCATTGTATTGAGGTCGATGGGTTTTTTGAATGTGTTTTTGGTCAGATTATTAAAATATGTTCAGTGGGCACACAAGTTTAAGAGATTCTGCCGTCTATCTGACTGAACAAAACGTTTTGGTATTACACACTTCTATTTGCAATTCTCCGCAACAATCCAAAGGGAAAATCTCATGGGCTCTTTTTGGAAAATATTAACTTCTAGGTCGGCCTACAAAAAAACATCTTCCTTGCAAACTTTTATACACAAGCATGAATATAGTCTCATAATCCTGCTGCTTCCTGTTGTCCTCAACCTTAACCCTGCGAAACATAATTAAAATGTAAATGAATGTAGTGCGGTACCATCAGTATACAGTATTACATTCCCTGCCATATTTTTGTTGTTAAGGCTGTCTGTTCTTCTATATAACATGACTGATCGTATCCGGAGAGAACCTGTTTTGTCATTTTCCTTGATGCACAATTGTTCTCATATTGTCACTGTTTCCAAGAATAAAACTAGATATGTGCAGGCATGATGGTTTCATATGGACAGACACCTGAGGAATTTCACAATTATTTCACCCCATGCTGCTGGAAAACACCTTTAACTGCCAGTTTCCAGTTACAACTTCATGTGTAAAACCAAAACTGCAGTGTATGCCCCCTTCTCTTATCACTTACAGTAGATCGGATTAATCAAAATGCCATGCAACTGGTTACAAGTAACATGCATTTTTTATGTTGTAGTCTGTGTCATTAAAGCCTCACTCTTTAAACCACACCTCCGGCTGACAACAAATATTTCCTCTCTGAAGGCAGTCTCACATAAAAAGGGCTTGCAGGCTGACTGAGGAAGGGTGTTTTTTCTTCTCTATATTCAGTACTTTTTTCAGTTCATGCTGTGTGTACGGTGCATGTTTCCTCAGCATGTTTTGTGCACAAACAGAGTCTCCAGGATCACTTTGAGGATCTAACAAGCCGACTGTTGAATTTGACGGATCACAGTGAAGGGGAATCAGTGCCTGAGAAGAAGATTGCGGGTAAGAGGCAGCTACCACCAACTCCAAAACAAAAAGGATTTACCCTGCTTGGCAACACATTTAACCGTTACGCTTCCAATTGCTTTGGCATAACGTTAAATAGGACTACTTTAACATCAACTTCTTCTACTGCTTCTCAATGACTTCTTATGCACCAGGAACAAATATGTCTGTAAATGACATAATTGACCACTGCAAAGTACCCAACAATTCCACATATGAAGTCCTCTCCTGGGTGATGCTTGGAGAGTTCGTGCTGGGTCTGCCTCTCAACCTGTCGGTCCTCTACATCTTCATCTTCAGGTATGAAGTCACAAAATCTCTCTCTTTTGCCTATTTACTATTTTCTGAAATAACTCAAAAAGTAGGTCGATAACGCCTTCAGGGAGGGGGACATTTTAAACTTAGCCAAAAACCTTGAACTTGCTGCCTGATTTGTCAGCTGGGATTACCCCTACTTTCACCAGTAATTTAGATGACAAATCCCCCAAAAACACCCCAATAAGGGCTCTTAGGGATAGGATGGATTAATCCAGATAACTACCAGTATTACTTTCTATAACCTGGAGGACTGACAGTTCTTTGAAAGAAAGCTGAAATTATGCCAACGTTAAAATTGGTCACGTAGTTGTGAAGAGCGTCTAGCCTGCTGTGACTCAGTCAAGTTGTTTCTTGATTCAATTAATGAATAACTGTCGATTCATGACTCTTTGCAGGGAAATGTAATACATGCATGCTCAGTCAAGTGACTAGAAGAAAGAAAATAGGGGCCAGTAGTTAGATCCAGATTGGGTTCTTATTTGTTGGCAAAAACCTTTTTGGCATCCCTGAAGTGGTTAATTTCAGTTGTCTAGGACAGCTTATTTTAGGTTAGTGAACCAATTGTACTTAACGTGCTAGATCACTAACCTGCATGTTTTCAATACACTTAACAATTATAAAGATATTTTAATTATTAAGAATTCAAAAGGAAAACATTAAATGCAAAAACAACCACATGAATGTTAAATGGTTGTTAAAAAGGTTTTAGGCTGATTAGGGTAGTCAGACATCCATTGCCATTTTTGGAAGCTATTTTGAAATGGCTTGCAATTTCACTTCTTTAAAACATCACTTCAAAACCAGACTATATTTAACAATTGAATTGACGTGAAATGCTTTTTTAACAAGATGAGCACTGTCTGCTAGTCTTGAGATAAACTGATACACCTATAGAACATAGCGTGCTGTGGGTAAAGATAATCTCTGAGAGCGGGAACTTCAGCATGCAGGGATGTTGGTGTTTTCTTTGGCACGATTATACATTTCTACCACTAAATTATACAGTGCAACAAAAAAAAGCAGCTGCAATAACAAAATGATCATAACCCTAGATTAAAATATGCATTAATATGCTGATAAAGAACTCTTTTTGCACAGTGATTCCTGTTTGACTCTTCATATTTTACACTAAGTAGAGTGCTTCAGTTTGATGAATTGTCAGACTATAGCCGTGCAGAGATTCTGTGCATTTGTATAACTTGAGATGCCGAATAAATAACAACTTGTCAATGGCTTCCTCTTTCAGGTACAAGTTCTGGAAGAACAAAAGTATCTTCCTGTTCAATATTGTGGTTGCGGACTTCTTGCTGATGGTCATTCTTCCTGCCAAGGCTTACCATTACCACCATGGCCAGAGACGCAGCCCAATTAAAGCCGTGTGTAAGACGATGCACTTCATGCTGTTTCTCAACCGAGGGGCCAGCATCGCCTTCCTCATCACGCTCTCCATCGACCGATACTTCAATGTGGTTCATCTCGGGAGGAGGAACTTTGTCAAAGTGCTGAAGAAAACGCCTCAAATCTCCATCCTCATCTGGGTTCTCTTGCTGCCCCTCACCATCCCCACTTGGTCAAAACGTTTGAGTGCTGCAACAGCCACGGCCGTAAAGAAGAGACGCCTTCTCACGATGTGACGGACACCTTCAGAGAGGTATTGTTTGGATTTCTTGTGTTTTGATTTGCTATATTGCGGGGAGGCTATGGCTCAGGAGGTAAATGGTTGTCCTCCAACTGGAAGGTCGGCATTGACCCCAAATTGCTCTTAATGTGTGTGAATGTGTGTGAATGTGTGCAGCCTCTGCCTCTGTGTGAATGTGTGTGAATGTGTGCAGCCTCTGCCTCTGTGTGAATGTGTGTGAATGTGTGCAGCCTCTGCCTCTGTGTGAATCGCTGAATGCTGACTTGTATATTTAAAGCGCATTTAGGTGTTGCAAAGACTGCTATAAAGCAATATAAATACAGTCCATTTAGTTCGACATAGCTGTAAAATGGGAACAAAAAAGGGAACAAAAAAGGCCATAATGATTACATGTGAGCATGAACAAAAGCCCAATATATACTCTGACGTCACAGAGTTAATGCTACCAAAGCTTTCAACAATAAATAAGAACTTCAATTATTTACAGTTCCTCTCGCATATAAACAAACTTCCTATGAAGCTGACAGTCATTACAGGTTTTTGCCCAGGTTATTTTAACAACCTTGTTCTCTGACTTACAGCTTGCAATAGCATCTTCAATTCTGTCTAAATTATATTTTATGTGACAATCGAATAAAACAGAACACTTCCCTTGTTGTTCCTGTGTTTTGGACTGTGAATCAGACAAAACAAGACAAGTAAAAGCATGAAGAGCTTGAGTTGACTTTGTTTCAATATGAGTCACAAACCACAAAATCCTGACTCCAAATTGCTCCAGAATGCATGTCTGGAAATATATGTTGTGTCAGATATAAGCTCATTGACATGTAATGTGACCCCGAGGCCTGTCTGTAGGTACATTAGTGTTATTTTTCTGTGTGGGGTTTCATACTCATAGTCACTTCTCTTTTCAGATCGTCTACTTCACTCAGATCATCATCCCCTTCATCATCCTCGTCTATTGCACTGTGCGCATCGTGAACCGGCTGCGGAGGAAGACCGTGGGCGAGAAGACCAAACTGAGGCGAGCGGTGCTGGTGGTCATATCGTCGTTGTGTGTTCGCCCTCTGCTTCCTGCCAAGCACTATAGCCAGAGCGGTGCTGCTGGCCTTCAGGCTGAGGAACTTGCAGGTCGAAGAGGACGTTGTGGTTCAGGTGTACGACAGCCTCATGGTGCTGTCTTACAGCGACTGCCTGCTGGACCCGCTGGTTTACTGCTTTTGTAACTCAGGGTTCAAAGACGCTTACATTTCCACCTTCTGTCCCCAGTTTCTACAGAGGAAACTGTTGAAAGCTGACTTTGGATTGGGAACAACAACCACAACAACCATAACTATGAATTCTGCTAATAGAACTGTGTTCTTGCCGATAGTAGAGAAATGATCATGTATATCCCTTCGGGGTGTTTATTTACTGAGAAGCAAACCACTGTTCCACATAGGTGTTTTCAGCAGCCCTAGCAGATTACACTTTTCTCAGAAAACATTGGATTTTGGAAAGTTGCCCGACAAAACGCCTCCTCCGCAGAGCTCATCATGTACGGGCATAATCTTTATCTGATCAAACCACTATCGACAAAAATGCAGGGCATGCTTATCGTTCCTTGGTACTATGTGCTCACACACACACACACACACACACACACACACACACACACACACACACACACACACACAAAAACACACTTGTTCTTTGTGGGTTACTTTCTGCATGTATCTCTACAAACCGTTTAATAACATTTTTCTGGAACTAAAGAGACTATCTTTTTTAATATTTCAAGAACCAATAATATATTTTTGCTATTTTTGTATGTGAAATTTACATTCATATATGCTCAATAATGTGTCATATTAAACGTACTACTAGAGAATGGTCAGCAGTAGTAGGCGACTGGGCAATATGGAGAAAATCCGATATTTTTGATCAAATACCGCAGTGTCGATATTGTTTTCGATTTGACTATTGGTGCGTTCATAAAATATTGACATAAAGAGTTTTATAATGAATAACCATCATTAATCAGTAATGTAGATATGATGACTTAGTGGGTGCATGCAAATCAAAGATATCAAATTCACTTTCCAGTAATGCAGCCTTTAAAACCAAGAAAACACCATATTACGATATTATGATGACGACATCTCGTCTCATAGAACAATATATTTACAATCCCAGCCCTAGTCTGTATACAATGAATCAGAAATTGATCAAAATCTCAAATGTGGACTATCGCTAACCAAGTTGCAGGAGGTGCAATCTTTTTCGGAGAAGAAACATGTTAAAATAAACTTGTGAATAAGCCTTAACATTTTTAGAGCTGCAAATTGTTTACTGTGGAAGTATCTGCAAACAGTTTGGGTGTCTTTATGTGGATTATAAGGGACGTATACTCATATAGCTCATATCATGTGGCTGCTTCCGTTAAAATGTAAAATCCAATATGAAGCATTTTTTTATATTTATTTTTTTATAATATTATTGAGTTTATTGTATAAAGGCATTTTAATTTATTAGCATATATTTCAAGGCAGGATTTAGGATTATAGGGCATTTCAGTTGTGATTGCATTCTACCACTTATGATGGCCTTTGTACCTATAATTACAAAGTATTCAGCAGTCAAGTAAAACATGCTCTGCAGGTACAGTGTTTGCAAAACTCTCATGTATCACTCAGGAAACTCTATATCTCTGCATTCATCATCATTACCTCAAACCAGTTTCACCCGTCCTCATTGAGATTTACCATCAGTGAACAGTACATTTCAATATTTCACAATTGCTCCTTCAAAGTGTTGGAATGCATTTGTTCAATGACTCGTTTTGTTTCCTTTTTTATAAATCAGAGTAAGAACTAGCCTTTCTGTATTCTGTTTCGTGAAATGAGGTCATAATGTCAAACCTACGTGGACTGCAAAAACCTGGAAGGCTGTTTTAAACGCTTGTCATTAAGTCTGTATACAAACATGTGATGTTGATTATCAAAAAATAATTATTTGTACAAGATTGAGGTACAGACTGGGGATGTTTGTATACTGCTGCTGTAAATAAAGAGAATTCATGTCTTGGCAATGCAACGAAATGCAGAGCTTTTACTGTGAAACCACATCCCTCTTTTTTCTAATGGTGTAACGTTATCCCAAGCAAGTATTAAAAAACCAACACGTCTATATCTCCTCTGTACACTCCCATATCTTTGCAAATGTTGAAATTCCCCCCCCCCTTGTGCAAAGGTGTTTTCAGTCAGTTTGTCATCAGTTTGTACCAATTGTGTATATGCAATCTGTTGGAAACTCAGGGTATATGCAGGAATCCTGAAGTCAAATGTAATACCTTTTAAGACCTTTTTTAAGAGCCTTTCCATACATTTTAAGACCTCATCGCCACTTTGAGTTTTAACCGGTTACATTGGCGACACACTTTACCTCAAATTTACTATATACAGTATTGATTGTCCTTCCTCCTTATCTTCCAACCATTTGGACGCAAACTTGCATTTCCCCATAACGATGTTGTTTAACAACCGGCGTAAACGGACCTTCGCGCGCTATCAGTCAGTGAGCGTGCGATGTCCTGTTCAGATGACGTCAAGTCCAACGGGATGCCATAAATAAACTACACAGAATCACACTACACACCTACGCAATGATACATTCAGGCAGACTGTAGAATACAACCTCTTTGGACAATTTATATACTTATTGAAAACAAGCTACAAAATGTAATACCTTGGAAAATGCCCTTTAATACTTTTTAATAGCCTTCATTTTCGCTAAATTGATTTATCAACTTTTAATACTTTTTAAGACCCCGCGGACACCCTGAAACAACATTACGTTATCTACAAAAGGTAAAATACAGCTAATTAACACATATTGTTGTCTTCCATTCCATTTCCTAACTTACCTCTGTCTTTCTTAAACCCTGTGTGTAGACACATTAGTGCCTCATTTATCTTTTAATAATGTAGGAACACTTCGACGTGTGTGGCCTTAGCTTGAGGCAGTCTGTGTGGGTGTTGCAACAGGAGAGATGCTGGTGGCTTTCAAGTTGAGGGTAACAGAGCAGAAATATCACAGCAGCAACAACAACAAGAGAAAAGAAGTATGAAAACAAAGACAACAAACTCTAAACATCGAGAAACACTGAGGTGTTATTGCTGCCACAATCTTTGCAGATTGGCTCCACGCCCTGTCTGCCTTTTTCGTTAATACTGTAATGGCTTAACGGATAGTTTGGATTGTTTGAAGTGGAGTCATCTGAGATCATTATTTACAGCACGCCCCCAGTTTGGAGAAGCAGAGAGGAGTTACTGCACATAAGCTAAGCAATGTGCTCCTGTAGACAGGGGAATCATGCAAAAGCTGGGACGGATTAATCCTGTACTGTGTGCGGTGGTCTACCGACCGCCCAAGTACAACAAATACTTTATAAAGGAGTTCTCTGAACTATTGGCCGGTATCGTGACAAACTATGACAGCGTTTTAATTGTCGGGATTTTAATGTGCATGTCTGTTGTATCTCTAAACCACTAGCTAAAGACTTTCTTGATGTTCTAGATGCTTTTAACTTCATACAACATGTCTCTGGCCCCACGCAAGAGCATGGGCACACATTAGACCTAGTCTTATCCCATGGTCTGCCCATTTCAAATGTCAATGTGTGTGAGGCAGCTTTATCGGATCACCTGCCTGTGCTATTCGATTTTATTCTGCCCTGTCATAGTCTTAAATCATGCGCTCCTGTCCGTCACGGTCGTATGTTGAAACCTTCCACTGCTGCTAGTTTCTCCTCTGCATTTGTAAACTTAGCACAGTCTGGTACTATGTCCTCTGACTCCCTGGACACTTAGCAATTAACCTCAGCCTTTCTCTCTACCTGCACTGAAGCTCTTGATATTGTTGCTCCCCTGAAACCCATGCGCCCCAGAGCTAAATCTGAACCCTGGCTCAATGACGTCACTCGTGCTGCCAGGCTGAGTGCAGGTGGAAGAAGGACAAGCTTCATGTAACTCATGACATTTTATAAGAGAGTTGGAGAAAGTATCAGAGCATTGTAAAGGCTGAAAAGATGAGTTACTTTTCTGATATTATTTCTAGTAATTTAAACAAACCTCTTGTTCTTTTTAAAACCATTGATGCTATGTTAAACTCTCCTTTATCTACTTGTATTGAAGCTTCAACTGAGGTATGTGAAAAATGTCTCTGCTATTTTATAGACAAGATCTCCACTATTAGTGCCTGTATCTCACCACCCTCTTTTGACCCCTCCATTGACATCACATGCACTGCTGTCTTCCAGCAGTTTGGACCTGTGTCGTTGTCATCTCTTAGTGACATTGTTGCTAAATTAAAACCCTCATCTTGTCCCACAGACCCAGTCCCTCCTCGACTTTTTAAAGAGATATGGGACTATTGGATCTAATGTCCATAAAATTATAAATAGCAGCCTAGAGTCTGGTTCTGTGCCAGTTTATTTCAAACAAGCGGTTGTGGCACCCCTGATAAAAAAAACAAATCTGGACACTTCTTTCTTCTCAAATTACAGACCCATCTGTAAGCTTCCTTTTATTTAAAAAATATTGGAGAAAACCGTACTCTTACAGCTGCAGTCAAAAATCAAAATCAAAAATATTGTGTGCATATATAAAAATACATGAAAACAATATTTTTTATATTTTTCAGTCCGGTTTTAAAGCGCTTCACAGTACTGAGTCTGCACTTTTAAGAGTATTCAATGACCTCCTGGTCACTACAGACTCTGGTGACTGCCATCCTTATGCTCTTAGACCTCACAGCTGCCTTTGATACGATTGACCACTCCATCCTTATCTCTCGTCTAGAGCACTGTGTGGGTATCAGGGGCACTGCCTTAGAGTGGTTCAGGTCCTATTTGTCCCAGAGATCTTTCTCTGTTAGACTTGGTGAATTTGCATCTTCTTCTCCCCCCTATCCTGTGGAGTTCCCCAAGGTTCTATTTTGGGGCCCATTTTCTTTTCTTTATACCTTCTCCCCCTTGGACTAATTTCTAGAAAACATGGCGTCTCCTACCACCTTTATGCGGACGACTCCCAAATATACCTACCCTTAAAAAAAAACACCAGCTCTCTGATGCCCCTGGTTGACTGTCTTAATGACATAAAGGCCTGGATGGCGCTAAACTTTTTAAATATAAATGAGAGCAAAACGGAGGTCATTGTGTTTGGACCAAATGGTGTTGTCCCTTCCATTGACCTGGGTTCCCTTCAACAGTATGCAAAACCCATGGTCACAAATCTGGGCGTCAAAATCGACAGTGCTTTTAAATTAGATAAACAGATAAACTCTGTGGTTAAGTCCAGTTTTTATCACCTGAGGCTCCTGTCCAAAATTAAACCGGTTTTATCCTTTTTAGACTTTGAGCATGTAATTCATGCCTTTGGTTTTTACGCGTCTAGATTATTGTAATGCACTTTATGCCGGCCTAAACAAGACTTCGCTGGCACGCCTGCAGCTGGTACAAAACGCTGCGGCTTGGCTGCTTACAGGAACACGCAAGCATGAACACATAACCCCAATTCTGGCTTCCCTCCACTGGCTTCCTGTCCATTTTAGAGTTCATTTTAAGATGTTATTGTTTGTTTTTAAATCGCTTAATGGGCTGGCCCCTCAGTACATCTCCGACCTCCTAAAGGTGTACACCCCCTCAAGGGCTTTGAGGTCGGCTGATCAGCTGCTGCTGGTAGTCCCTAAAACAAAGAAAAAGACCAGAGGAGACCGAGCATTCTCAGCGGTAGCCCCCAGGCTCTGGAACGACCTGCCCCCCCATGTCAAATTGTCGCCCACCCTTCAAACTTTTAAGTCCCGTCTGAAGACCCACCTCTTTTCCCTCGCTTTCGAGTCAGTTTGAGTTATGTTTTATCGATTTTTATGCTTTTATTTGTCTGTCCATAGCCCTTATGTGCCTTTTATCTATTCTTATGTGTGCCTTTTATCTATTCTTATGTGTGCCTTTTATCTATTATTGTAATATTATATTTTATTATAATGTTATGTCTGCTGTGAAGCACTTCGGTAAACCCTGTTTTTAATATGTGCTATATAAATAAAGTGGATTGGATTGGAAAACATATTTTAGCCACCTAAAAGAAAGGCCCATCTATTTAGAATATTTTCCTTTAGTTAGTTTATTTGTGTTAATGTTTGACTTTGGTGAAGCAGAACTATCCCTTTTAAAATATGGGTTTACTCAGAAAAGGCTCAGATGTAAACCTTAGGATTTTAAATATCAATAGTGGGGCATTCATACAAAAGTTAATCTGATTTTTTTTTTTTTAATGAAGCCCTATCCGTGAGTTGGTTCTGTTCAACACTGACCTGTTTTCATTAGAGTCCCCTTTGTGGATCGGCTCAATTCAACGCTGAAACTCCTCATATGGATGATCTGGAGCCTAGAAAGAGACAAACATGAACATCTTGACCAAAGAAACAGAACATGCCTCACAACTGAAAAACTAACCTGAAGTTCTACTGTTATCTAGTGGCCAGAAGCACAAAATAAAAAGGGGACATACCTGATTACGGAGCAGTATTGTGAACAATAAATCCTTGCACTATTGCATAACACTTAATCATTGAGTCCCATACAGGAAGCTGAGCCTTAATGTTGGTTTATTATCAGCTTGTATAACGTGTTATTCTGTATGTAGAGAGAGATGTGTTGGATCTTACTGTACATATTTTCTAAGAATAAAATAAAAGTAAACTGTGGCTTCAGACTGGTTGTTTTGTGTACTGAAATTGGTAGAACTCAGTTAACCTTACTTTCATTCCAACCTATTTTCAGTGAAACGTAGAAAGCTTATTGACGTTATGTATTTAAATTTGTTCATATAACAGGTTGCATTTCACTATTCGTACAGTAGGTACCTTCGCAAAGCTTGTCCCAGGCAGCAGGCCAATCGACCGCAAGGATACGCAGGCTGGAAACATCAGACCTACGACAGAGACAGAGATAAAGAGAGATGAGAAGCAGATTACAATGTGAAAGAACACATGCAATTTCTAAAAGTCCGTGTGAGTGTGAGGAAACACTAGATGGGTCCAAAACCACTGACCAGAAAAAGTTTTAAAATGATAAATTTGAGATTCATATTTTGCAGCACCTCGCTCTAAGTGCGGATAAAGTAAACGACTGTAAACTATTGTCATAATTACTGCCCCTTCAGAAAAAAGTAGTTAAGAATAAGCAAGAACATATGATTGGATTACTAAGGCGTAGTCCACACAGGTACTTTGTGGGTTGTGTTTTGGCTCTAAATGCATGGTGATGATAGGTCACTTAAGTAAGGACCTTTTGGGGATAACATACGTTTTTGACTTTGTGCGTGTTTATCAGCGCTTCATTTGCATTTTCATCATGACTAGACAGGAAGATTACATCAGTTTTCAAAAAACACCTGTGTACATGCAGACATGATGCATGAAAACGTGCATTAAAAACATCTGGTGTGTAAAACAGAAAGTGTAAAGGGCATGTCACCTTCTCTTATCCCTTTAATCGGATTGATCAAAATGCTATGCAACTTGTTAAGAGACATGTTTCATTTCTTTAAACCACACCTCTTTCTGAGAGGTAGTCGCATTAAAAATAAAGGGCTTACAGTCTTAAAAGAGCTCAAGGATCACTGTAAGGATCTAAGAAGCGGGCTGTTGAATTTGACGGATCACAGTGAAGGGCCTAAGGAGAAGATTCTGGGTCCAATGCAGATACTACCACCTCCAAAACAAAAAGGGTTTAACTTGCTTGGAAACACCTTCAACCCTTATCCTTTGCTTTGAAACTGCAGAAAAAAGGACTACTTTGACACCAAGTTCTACTTCTAGGAAGTACTGAAAGTACAATAAGGGCTCTTTTCACACACCAAAACATGTATGTAAATTCAACGATTGACCCCTGCAAAGCTCCCAATCGATTCACATATGAAGTCCTCTCCTGGGTGATGGTTGTGGAGTACGTGCTGGGTCTGCCTCTCAACCTGTCGGTCCTCTACATCTTCATCTTCAGGTATGAAGTAACACAATCTCTCTTTTAATGACTATTTACTATTTTCAAAAGTGAGTAGAGAAAGCCTTTGGGGAGGGGAAAACGTTCAACTTGTTTACGTGATTCTTCAGTTTGGTGTTTCTCGTCTTTAGCGTCTCTGAGTGATTCAGACACTAATAATTCCAAAGAACAGTCAACGAGGTCACTTGGGGATAGCATAGACACATCCAAGTGACTTTGACCTACTATTAATTATGCCAAAGTTAAAATGTTTACATAGTTTTGAAAAGCTTCTCATCTACTGTGAGCAATTAAAGTTGTTTCTTGGTTTATTAAATGATCCGCTGCATTTCCTGTCAGGTTGCAGGAACAGATTCATACAACTAGCTTTGAGTCAATTAAACAATTCCATTAACACACTGAATCACCATCCAGAGTGCTCTAAATACACACTAAAAGGATTGATACATAAGAAAGAACAACGACTACATCAAGCAAATAAAAAACTAAACATTAAACAAAGAAATACACAATCAAAACATCAATGTTAAAGGGATGTTATTATTATAAAGGCTTATTAAGTATTAGGGTAGGCTGTACTTAAAACAGTGAAATTGCTACACATAAGAACCATACTTTATTTAAATTGACTTCTCACTAAGTGCAGTTTTAACCAGATGATCCGTGTCTGCTAATCTTGAGATAAACTGATAAAGTTGTAGAGCATAGCGTGCTGTGATTAAAGATAATAAGCAGGAACTTCAGCAGGCAGGATGCACAATTGCATGTTGCCACCATTAAATTATACATCGCAAAAAGATTTAAAAAACGGCAATAACACAAAACTCATATTCCTGCAGTAAAACATGCATCAATGTGCCGATAGAAGATTTCTGCACAATAGTTCTTATTCAAGTCTTCATGTTTTAAACACTAAGTAGAGTGCTTCAGTTTAATGAGTGAATTGTCAGACGAGAGTTGTGCATGGATTCTGTAAAATTAAGCCAGTAACCGCAAAATAATACTGTTTTGTCAATGGCTTCCTCTTTCAGGTACAAGTTCTGGAAGAACAAAAGTATCTTCCTGTTCAATATTGTGCTTGCGGACTTCTTGCTGATGGTTTGTCTTCCTGCCAAGGCTTACCATTACCGCCATGGCCAGAGACGCAGCCCAATTAAAGCCGTGTGTAAGACGATGCACTTCTTGCTGTGTCTCAACCGAGGGGCCAGCATCGCCTTCCTCATCACGCTCTCCATCGACCGATACTTCAATGTGGTTCATCTCGGGAGGAGGAACTTTGTCAAAGTGCTGAAGAAAACGCCTCAAATCTCCATCCTCATCTGGGTTCTCTTGCTGCCCCTCACCATCCACACTATGGTCAACACCTTCGAGTGCTGCAACAGCTTTGGCAATAAAATGTTTCTAAACGATGTGACGGACCTCTTTAGAGAGGTATTGTCTTAGTTACTTTTCTTTGGATTTGCTTTAGTGCGTAGTGCCTGATGCTCAGGATACAGAAAACATGTCGACCCGACCTCGGGCAACATATTTGCTCCTGATGGCCAACAACAGTGTGTGAATGTTAGTTTTCTTGAGCAGGTAGCACCTTGTATGGCAGCCTCTGTGTGAATGTCTGTCAATGGGTTAATATTAGTTGTGCAATGTACAAAAAGGCCTTAATAATTACGGCCATTTTATACTCCAATGTTAGAGAACCAATCTTACTAAAGCTTTCAACCCTGAAGAACTGTGTATCTGTATGAACTGTCTAACTCAAAGTCACTTTTCTTTTTAGATTGTCTACTTCACGCAGATCCTCATCCCCTTCATCATCCTCGTCTACTGCAGTGTGCGCATTGTGTACCGGCTGCGGAGGAAGACCGTGGGCGAGAAGACCAAACTGAGGCGAGCGGTGCTGGTGGTCATATCTGTCGTTGTCGTGTTCACCCTCTGCTTCCTGCCAATCACTATAGCCCGAGCGGTGCTGCTGGTTGCCAGGCTTCAGTACTGGCAGAGAGAGTACGTTGTGGTTCAGGTGTACGACAGCCTCATGGTGCTGTCTTACATCGACTGCCTGCTGGACCCGCTGGTTTACTGTTTCTGTATCTCGGGTTTTAAAGATGCTTACATGTCCACCTTCTGTCCAACGTTTCTTAAGAAGAAACTGTTGAAAGCTGAACTGGCTTTGGAACAACAACCACAACTGTAATTACGAATTCTAACTAAGAAATTCCTATTGACAACAGAGGACACTGAAAAACACCAGTCAGTTTGTCTAAACAGCCAAATATTAACAAAGCATGGATAGACGACTTCTCTGTGCAGTGTTAATTCTGCTCTGACGGCTCTGACTCATCAATTAAGTTGAATGGTTTCATCTGAAGATTTTTTGTTACTGACGCTGATTAAAAAATACTTGTCTGCTTCTTTTGAAACTCATTTTCTTCCGTGTTTTGATTGAGAAATTGACACCAAAACCCATGTTTTCTTTCCCAAACTCACTTCAATTCTACTGTAAATATAAAGAAAATAAGAACATATCTTAAAAAATTCAAGAGCGGTGCAAAGTACATCATCATCCATAGCTGTTTGTAAGTGTTCAGTAATGGACTTCTGCTCCTCATTTGTATATCTGCAGACATCGTTGGACAACACTCACTCAGTTTTCAGAAGACTGATTTATTCCAAGATTGTGTTCATCTGAATGTCACCATCTGCAAATATTACAAGTTGTTAAAAACATTAAAATGCCACAGAGCAATGATACTATGTGTTTTCATTTTCAGAATTAATCTAATACATGGGACAAACCAAATTAATCTAGAATGGTTTTCCACTTTGAGTTTTTTTTTGTATATATATTTTTATATAACTAATATTCCCGCCAGAAATATCAGTTAAATATCTGAGTGGAAGTGAGGTGCAGCTAGGTTTGTCAAGGTGTAACATTAGCATAATGCAAAGGAACAAATGGACATCGACAAAACGGGTTAAAAAGGTTATTTTTTTAATAAAACCACAAAATATTGTTAGATTTAAATCTAGGAATAAGACAGGCGTTATTGTAACATCAAGAAATGTCTTCAACGCTGTGGTAAACTGCAGTGACTTAGCTAACAAAAGTTAGCTAGTTTAAGTCATATGTGAGTGACCTGCCGGTTTTTTTAATTGGCTTTTGGGTAAACACTTAGTAAAAATGCTTTTATTTGAAAGTATTTGTTTTAATTATCAATTGAAAGTAAAATGTCAAAACTATGACTTGTAAAATAATTAAAACGGAGTATTTCAAAACTGTCCTGTCAGTTAGGTTAAACTGAAAACCAAACTACATTCAAACTGCTACAAATTCATTTAAACTAGCTTAAAATTAGTAACCCTACAACTTTAGAAAGACACATTCACGTAAATAAATAACAAACATGTTATTTCACACTTCGGGTAAAGAAAAATGAATGAAATTTGATGAAAAGTAGCATATATTATTTAAAGTTCACGTAAAATGGTTACCTTGCGTGTCCCAGCTGAGTTGCCGGTGTGACCGTAGAGTGAAGTTGACCGTTAGTACAGTTTATCCGTTAAAACCTATTTTATTGCGATAAAAAAAACTCCATGAAAATATAGTTTTAATTCAACCTAGTCTTAATCCCTTAAAGTGAAATGAGGACACAAACATTTAATTTTTTAACCTCCCAACAGGTAAACAGGTGGATATTCAACTCACTTCCGGTACGACCCTTCAAGATAAAATGATTATTGACGTGTTTTGAAAAACTGGGATTATTATTATTTATTTATTTTTATAAATGTTTCCGTTTTTTTAATTTACGTATGTATATGCTTATTAATTCATTTTATTTGTTGATTTATTGACTCTTCTCTTCCTACTTTTTTGCAGTTTAGAATGTTTGCCAACGTCACAGAAATTCAAACGTCTGCTTTTTTTGTTACAGCTTTTGTAACGCCGCACCCCAACTCTGACTGACTCCCCGCGTCCCTGCCCCCAAAAGAAAATAGGCTTGTTTGAGATGAGCGAGACCGACGCAGACCTGCGCAATTGCGATCGCCGTCTTGCTAGTGCGTTGCATGATGGTTAGTCATGTTGTCCGACTTGCTCTGGAGGCTCGACTACATGAGACGTTGACATTTCGTGGGACAAAGACGCCGGCAGCCTTGAGAGTTGCTTGAGAGCGAGGCGGAGCAGTTTCTCTCCACGAGCTGCAGAAGCGAAATGCTTGATGGGAAACGATTCGCTGGTATATCGAGCTGAGCGCTCATTGGTGGTTTTTACCCCTTGCTGGTGATGAAACTCTCCAATTGGCTCCGCAAAAGTTTGTTGTTGTTTTGTATCAGTTTTACGTCGCCACTTCCATTCGAGGCACATTTTTCATCATTGTTCCACAATGTTTATCATCATGAAATGAACATTTATATATGTTATACCATACTTGCACTGCTTACCGTTTTCATACTTTATATAGGCCTATCATAGCATATTCATACACACTGTTAATACGAATACTGCTCATAGGCTACTGTGTATATCTAGTGTATTCATAACACTCACTGTTTATTCATCATTCAATATTTTATTCTGTAGATTGTGTACATTACTTTTCACTTACTGCTTTTTGCACTCCTGGTTAGAAGCTAAACTGCATTTCGTTGTCTCAGTACCTGTAATCTGTGCATTAACAATAAAGTTGAATAATCTTGAGCAGGAACAAATGTATGTACTTAGTACATATCTGACATTAACGATTAAACACATTTGTGCATTCTTTGTCAGGGTGTCTGCAGGGTCTTTAAAATTATTTAAAGTTGATAACTCAATTTAGTGAAAATGAATGCTATTAAAAAGTATTAAAAAGTATTAAACGGCATTTTCCAAGGTATTACATTTTGTAGCTTGTTTTCAATAAGTACACCGACTCCAGAGTACTTGAGTCAATGTACTTTCTTACGATCCAGCTCTGGGACTAGTACATTATGTCCTAGTCTATCTATTTAAATTATAGTTTAAATACAATCAAATTAAAACAAGATGGAATGAACCTTTATTGAGAAGAGCCAGGATTCTGCCATGTTTCTGCATTCAACATTCCTACCAATTGACACCCAGTTCAATCTAGACCAAGGTCTTATTCCAAGTATGAAGATTTTTTAACAAACAGGCAACAGAGTCCTAGGAAATAGCAGTTTATTAGAAACATTGTACACACACATGCTCGCCACAGGGTGTCATCCTTTCCCTCTGCCTGTTCATTCAGATGACTCGCATCTTGTCCCAAGGTCTGAGAAGGGACACGGCCCTGCCCTCCATGTTTCGAGCGCTCTGGCAATGCGCTGCTGGAGTTTAGCACCTAGAATTACCATTGTAAATTCATTTGGTTGAACTGAAAAAAATCCAAGCCTTTGTAATAAATCCCGGTTGTTTTCCACTTTTAGTTTGGTTTGGCCCTTAAACAAATTCCAGGTAGCGTTTATAGAACAAACCCTACTAGATGATGTTGTGTAGGCCTAAAAATAGTTTCTTATATTAGAACCTCTTTTATTTTGTTATAGACTTTGAACTTGCACGTGGACAAGTTCCTAGACTAGCTCCTTCAAGCAGAGGATGTGTGACATCATTCTTCCTCTGCTTCACTAGCTTTCATTTTTTTAAAACAGGCAGATAATCTGTGTTGTGTTTGTTTATGGTTCTGTCAAAGTGAAACTTTCCTCTTGGATGCTTTAGGGAGGTCAGTTTTTCAAGAAATCAAGTTCCTGAGAACAATATATTTGAATGCATTCGCTGTAGCCTAATCCTAAATGGGTTTATGATTGACAGTCAGCCTAACTCTTTTCAGTGAATGATCCATCTATGGAAAACCAAAATGTTTCCTTGTGTCGACGGTGATTGCTCAGATTTAATATCATGGTTAAATGATATATGGATATACCATTTATACGACATTTTTTGCTTGTTGCTTAACAGGTTTTAGTTTACAAAGAAACCATTAGCAAACATAATGTATATTTCATCGTTTTTGTATTTAACAACTAAGACACAGCCTAAAAAAAGTGCTCAGCTAATTTGTATTTTAAATAGCGTTGGCTGCTACTAAAGTGTAAAGCATAGTTGAAACCTGCCTGCAAATAAGAAGTTCAAAATATAACACATAAAGAAAAATGTATGTTACATTTTCAGAGTATGGGTGTTGCTGCCTTGTGTATTACCCGACCAATAGAAGAAAAACGTTATTTTTTCTTATTTGCAGCCAATCAAATGTATGAAGATGTACAGATTATTTTTACTAATGCCATATCTTCTTCTTGGATTTCAAACATTGCTGGTTAGAACACTATGGCTCTTGCAGGTTTGCCAGAAAATCTATTATTTCTCCGCACAGTCTGTCCCTGCCTCTTCTCCAGAACTTTGATGCTGTTCTTACGAAAGAAGGATTGGTGCGGTATCGCTGCCGCCTTCATGTGATATTGTATTGACATGTTGCCATCCTTTTTTTGGAAATGTAAATAAATTGCATACTTGTTGTAAAGTATTTGTTTGTCTGCAAGTTCTAAATCACTTTCTAGCACAGGGGTGTCAAACTCAAATACACAGTGGGCCAAAATAAAAAAAATGGGTACTAGTCGAGGGCCGGACTGGTTCAATGTTTATTGCAAAACATATTGAAATGAACTTATTGCACATATTAAACCTGGAACTAACAAAGCTTAAATGATTGCCTATAAAAAACAACATTAAACATTAAATAATCAGTACCATTCATTTCTTATGGCTCTATCTGCAGCTTTTCCGGAGTCATTTCTTATGATTACATTTTTCCACAGGCCAACAACAGCTTCAAAAAAACTATTTCCCTCAAAGAAAAAAACAAACATGCCCTGTTGTCTCAAGAAAGAAAGTGCAGAAGGAAACATCCATTGAAACTCAGTGTGCTGCTCTGTGATGCTAGTTCAAGCCAGATACTTGGCATCTCATCTTGGGGGCAAGTTCATCAATGTTTGGGGTCAGGCTCTGAGCTGAGGAAATCCTCAGGATTGAGTGAAGGTGTGTGTGCAATATACCGCCGGGCCAGATCTAATAGTAATTAAAAATTATCCTGCGGGCCAAAATTAAATCCACCAAGGGCCTGATTTGGCCCCCGGGCCTTGAGTTTGACACATGTGTGCTCGCAGTTCCTGATATATCTGATCAGCTTTAGCCTGACCATCATGTGACAGTGTGTATATCTTAGCAAGGTGTATTTTCCTCATAAGTGAGGAATGAGGGTGAAGACGAATCACCTCCTGGACACTGATTGCTCTGTCTAGCAAGCTTTTCTTTGGGGGACTGTCACTGAAAATGAGCCTCCCTTCATAGCAGAGTGCAGCGCATCTCTTCAGATAACGCTCATCTGGATGGTTCTTCAGAGCCTCCTCTGCCAAATCAATGGAATCATCAACAGATATATATTTTCTGTGAACCCTGAGCAATGGATTTAAACCTTCCCTGGTGGGAGGGACTAGTCGCAGGGAAACGACGCAAGTGAGGGACGCAAGGAATCCATTTAACCGAAGTGAAACGCACCCATTGTCTGATTGTGTTCACCTGTTGCCCTTGTGTTTCACCTCCCCTCTCCAGTTGTGTCTTGTCTTGTGATTACCCTTGTATGTAAAACTGCATCTCACTTCGGTTAAATCCTTGCGTCCCTCACTTGCGTCGTTTCCCTGCGTTTAGTCCCTCCCACCAGGGAAGCATGGAGAGACGCAAGGAAACCACGAGAAGCAGGGAAATTAGTTTTAAGAGCAATGGGACGTCCTTTCCTCCGGAGCGTCACGTGAAGCGACGTCCGTTTGTGATGACGCCGCACAGCTGATCGTCGGACAGCAGCTCTGTCACCGTTATTTTCACATAACATAACTATGTTTACTGATATAAACATTTGTATCATCTGTTGTAGACCCAAATAAATAAAAATAAAATAAGAACTCATTCTCAAAAAAGATAAACGCCATTCTTAAAATGTAAAACGAAAAAAGCGATCATGAAAATGTTTCTAATAAATGAATAAAAAGATTTTTGACCACTTTGTTGTTCAGATATATCACATATTTGTAACTAAATGATACATTAATTGAAACAAAACATTGTATAAACTGAGGAGTGACTCCCGTGAGTTTCATGTGTTCTCTTCACTCCGCTGTGAAACTGCTCTCATGTCAAGAAGCAACAGATCATTGCATGCGCTGCATCGTCCAATCAGTGAGCGATACACAGTAAGGGGGCGGGGCGAGTGTCTGAGGATTTCACCGGAGGATGGTCTGGTGGTTCCTCGATTATCGCTCCTCCGTTATCGCTCCTCGATCCTCGGTCCTCCGGCACAAATAAGGCCACTGGGACGCTACTCAAGATGGCACAGACAAATCAACTTCCGGTGATACCGAGACCGAGGAGCGAGGAAATGAAAAATAAGAGAAGTGAGACGCAGCTTTAGTCTTGGGTTGCAGTCGAATAGTCCAAAAATCTGCTCCTATCGTCTATCCCTATCGTCTATCCCTTGACCTCTGTGTGAAACGTCACGGGGTTAAGGGATAGTGGATAGGAGAATTCAAAAGGATTTAGGAGAAGAGACTGCAGTGCTTTGAGAATCCGACTGCACTTACACTATCGACGTATTTATGATGCGCCAGCGGACGTCATAAATGTGCGTCTGCTGCTGTGGGGAAACTGCAGTGTTCTATACAGCGGACTACATGGATGTTTAATAAAAACAGCGGACTACTGTAAACTCATCTAGAGACTCTGCACCGTGCTCTGATGGTGCTGTTTTATGCTTTATTAAACTTGGACAACAGAGAAACATATTCTTCATGACCAAAGTTGGAATTGAAATAAAAAAGGAAAGTGAAACTTATGCTGTCACCCTCACCCTCCGGTCCACATTAATACAAATGATCCCAATACGTATTATTGTATGAAAAGATCTTAAAATAAATACAAATGTATTCATTATAAACGTTAGTCCTTAAACATCTATCACTGTGTATATCACCATTCAAACATCTTTTAAAAGTTGAACAAACCCCACACAGCTCAGTAAAGACTGTGAAAGGTTGACTTTATTAGTAAAAACTAACGTTAAAACTAACGTTCATATTTCTCTTTTTGATTATAATACTGATGAACGTTCAAAACAAAGCACTTAGGCAAGTTACCACTTACATTTTAAAAAGCTTAATAAGCACCGTTACTTTCATGATATCATTTCTCGGTCTTAATCGGTTGTTTCCGTGAACGGCCGAATGTTGTGCGACGGCAAATGCTGCGGCCGCAAGGCATTGTGGGGCAGCATTTTCTCCTTTCGTAAAGGAAGGTCCAGTGGTTCCTAAGCTAAAGGAGATTATAAAGGAAGTTTGAAACCTCCTTTCCTATCATCTAGAGCAGCGGTTTTCAAAGTGTGAGGCGCGCCTCCCCGGGGGGGCGCCAGAGAGCTTCGGGGAGGCGCAGCGTGAGAAAAAAATTACGAGAAACAGTGAAATCTAACATCAGCTAACTTTATGCGAGCGGCAACATGAATAGATTTTTAGTGAAGTTACCTAAAGTGAGAGAGGAGACAGCGTCTGGCAGAAAACGTCACTTGCACACTTTTGGCTGTCTTTGGAGACCGAGTTCCCCCACCTCGCCAAAAAGGCTGTAAAAGTGCTCATTCCCTTCACCTCCGCCTACCTGTGTGAGTGCGGGTTTTCCGCATTGACTTTGATCAAAAGCAAGTACCGGTCAAGCAGGGGAGGATCTACCGTACCCCAGCTGCCACCCCAGTTGGCAGCTTTGTTTTGAAATAAAAGTTGTGGCTCATGGACATTTATGAGAGAAAATCCCTAATGTCCGAGTGCAAGTGAATGCATCACAAGACGCGAGTCTTGTAACCCCTCCCCCGGCCCTGGCGCTAGCGTGGAAATGTGATTGGCGGCGATTTCATTTGAACGGGACGGCGCAAAACGAGAAGCATTCGGACCCAAGTAGACGGAAGGAATTAGGTATTTGCGGTCTACAATGACAGAGAAGAGACTGTCAAGTTTGGCTGTACTCAGCATCGAATCAAAATGCACTAAAGCTTTGGATCTTAATCAGTTTGTGAGGCGTTTTGCTGAACAAGATGGTAATCGCCGCATTCAGCTGCATGCCAACTTGATGCTCTGCTCAGGGATGACTCGATGAGCATACAAAACTGTTAAGATGATGACCTTACGTGTGTAAATATATTTTTTTCTTAAAACAGTTTTAAGTCCTGAGAAAGTCAAATAAGACGGTGTTTAAAACTACACTGCCCAGCCAAAAAAAAAAAACACTTTGATTTAACTAGGCCAGTAGGTAAGGACTTTCCACTGGATAATAATACCTGCATTATAGCAACAATAATAATAATAATAATAGCAATAATAATTGGGAGGGGCTGTTCTTATGTTCTCTGAGGGGAGGCTCACCTTGCCACACTTTGAAAACCCCTGATCTAGAGAATTCGAACGGCACTTATCATGGCTGCCACTGAGGTACTTCCGGTCATTTCAATCCGTTAGGAAGGTTGCTAAGCAAAATTGACTATTCGACCGCAACCCTAAATCCTTTTGAATTCTCCTATCCACTATTCCTTAACCCCGTGACGTTTCACACAGAGGTTAAGGAATAGACGATAGGAATAGACGAATAGCTGATTTTTGGACTATTCGACTGCAGCCCAGCTTGCCCTTGTGTCCCTTGTCAGTTCGTCGTCGTTTAATGGTGGTTTGGTTCCTGTTCCTGGTGTTCTGGATTTCCTTGTTCTGCCCTCCTCTGGTCCCGGTTTGTTTGTTTGTTACTTTCTCTTTTGTTCCCCCTTGTCTGCTCCTGTTGTTTTTGTATTGTAACAGCTTTTTAATTTTATAAAAAGCTCGCTTTAATTTACACACCCTTACCTGCCTTCTTATTTATACTGCTTTTGGGTCCGAAATCTTGCCAAACCTCACAGTCTGTCCCTGCCTCTCTTCTCCAGAACTTTGATGCTTTTCTTACGAAAGAAGGATTGTTGTGGTATCATTGCTGCCTTCATGTGATATCGTATTGACATGTTCCTATTGTGTTTATGGAAAGGTAAATAATATGCATACTTGTTGTAAAGCATTTGTTTGTCTGCAAGTTCCAAATCACTTTCTAACAGTTCCTGATATTTCTGATCAGCTTTAGCTTGATCATCATGTGACAGTGCATATACATCTGCAATTTCTATTTTCCTCATAAGTGAGGAATGAGGGTAAAGAGCAATCACCTCCTCAAGGAGAAGGATTGCTCTGTCTATCAAGCTTTTCTTTGGACTTTCCATGGAAAAAATGATCTTCCATTTGTAGCAGAGTGTAACACACTTCACTTCAGATAACGCTCATCTGGATGGTTCTTCAGAGCCTCCTCTGCCAAATCAATGGCCTCATCATCAGATATATACTTTCTGTAAACCCATAGCAATGGTTTTAAACCACTGTAGCTGCTGACAGGACTTCTCAAAACCTTTGTGGCTAACTCATGTGCTTAATTTTGAATACTTTCTCCTCTCATAGCACGTTGACAAAGGCAGTGAGCAGCAAGGTACAAGTTCTCTGGATCCTGTTCTTGGGCAATTCTCATTTTCTCCAAGATGTCATCTTCCAGCCCTGTCCTGCTGTGCTTAGAAGCATACATTAAAGCTAAAGCTAGACTATTAGATGTGTTTGAATGACATGAACGTTGTCCAATATATTAACTTTTTAAATAAACGTCCAAGGCTCAAACGACCCCCCCCCCCCTTTGCACAGTGACATGAACTCGATCCTCTTCCCCAACAGACAGATCTTTAAATGCTCACTGATTAACAGCATTACTAACTTGCTGCACTCAAGACGCAAAGCCGAGCGGTCCAGGGAGGCCCTTGTTGGTGCATTTACTGTAAGTTTCTGACTCCGGTGTTACACATTAAAATCACACACTTGTTCTGACGTCTTAGAAAGCCGATAGTTTTAATGTTCCACCTTTTTCACCGTAAGCAACAACGTCTTTCTTTGGACCTTTGCTCCCGCTTGTCCTGTTTAAAAACCCAAAGCAGAGACATGTCAGCTTTATCTCAGCCGAGAGATGCTCAGAGCTCACTATCACAGGCTGCACACACTGTCTTTTAAATTACTTGTGAGCTGTTTATAAAGAGCTTTTTGCAGCCATGACCACTTTTGACGACATCTTGGAGGAAGCGGGGAAGTTTGGCCGCTGTCAGAAGCGGATCTTCGCCCTGTTTTGCTTGGTGTCCATGCCCTGGGCCGGGGTCTACGTGGGCATCGTCTTCCAGGGATTCACCCCAGATCACTGGTGCAGAGACCCCGCGGTGGTGGAGAGGAGGCAGACGTGTGGATGGAGCCTGACGGAGGCTCGCAGGCTGACGGTGCCTCAGGGGAACAGATCTGAGAGCAGCTGTGAGCGGTACGAGGTGGACTGGAACTCCACGGCTCTCAGCTGTGATTCAGAGGAGCTGGACCTCAGCAGAATCCCAACAACGGCTGCCTGCAAGGACGGCTGGGAGTACGACTACGAGGGGAGACAGTCCTTTGTTACTGAGGTTAGTAACTAGTGATGAAGGCTGGAATTATTTAACTTTTAATAAGGTTCTGAAGGACACTTCTATTGCAGGACAAAATACAATGCATTTAAAGGTCCCATGTCATGGCCATTTCTACTGATCATAATTCCATTGTTGAGGTCTACTAAAATAGATATATATTGTTCAATTTTCCAAAATCTCATTGGTTTCTCATACAGCATCTCTGTATAGTATGTGTATTCACTCTCTGTCCTAAAGGGCTTGTTGGAGCTCCTGCAGCCCCCCCTCTCTCTGAGCCCAGTGGCCGTCTGCGAGACAGCGAGACACAGCGAAACCATCCTGAACACACACACACACCCGCAGCCTGGCTGGGAGTTTGTGTGTGTACTCACACACCGACTCACAGCCTCGCCGCGTCCCGCCGTCTCAGGGAGGAGAAATCGGCGGAGCTGCAGCTGAGAAAAGATTGAGTGTGTGTGTGTGTGAGGAAGTCCGCGGATTGGTCAATTTAGACCAATCCACGGACTTAACGTAACGGCTCTGCGGACGTAACGTAACGGCTCCACGGATTGTTCAATTTTGACCAATCCACGGAGGGGTCGTCGTTAGGTCACGTGGTTCCCGGAAGAAAAAAATGGAAAAAGAGAAATGTCCAACGAGGCGTTCTGGGGCAGCATAGACAGGTATTTTCTGTGTTAGAGTTTTACTCGCTACAGGGTGTACTTTGAGGGTTTGTGACTCTGCAGACCGTTTACATGCATAAAAACCTACATAACACACAAGGGGACGGGTAACAACCAGAAAAGCATGACATGGGACCTTTAAAGTACCGTAGGTCATGGGTTAAAGTCTATGGTGGATGGAAGAAAAAGTAAGAGAGAAGACTAAAGCAAAGAAAATAAGTAAAAATATATATTCAAATGAATAAAATATAAATAGAATACATTTACTTTAATGCTAGTATAACTTTCTTCTTACAACTCACTGATTCCCAAGTTGTGTCGTGCTTGTTGAGTGCAGAAATACAAATAATTGTAAAGGAATTTATGAGATTTAACAAAAATAGCCACCAGCATGCACACAGTTTCTAACTAGTAACAACTTTGAGGCAGTTTTTATATGTATTTTTGTTGTGGTTCTAGAGATTTTGAAGATTTAAAGAGAATCCTTTCATGACTAACCTGTGTGTGTGTGTGTGTGTGTGTGTGTGTGTGTTTGCGTGCGTGTGTGTGTGTGTGTGTGTGTGTGTGTGTGTGTGTGTGTGTGTTAGTTTGACCTGGTGTGTGCAGATGGATGGTTGGTGGATTTGTACCAGGCTACGCTCAACGTGGGCTTCCTGGTGGGGAGCATCGCCATCGGCTACCTGGCCGACAGGTGAGCTTAATATTAGTTTCAATCTGTTTTTGACAGAGGTTCAGTCAAATTACTATGACTGTGTTGGATATAAGTAATACCGCGTCTTGTTCTTACCGTGGCTTCATTATTTCAAAGGTTGTTGTTTTTTTTGTAATATTGTCTGTGACCTTTTTTTTTTCTTTCCATAGTTAGTCAGGTTAAGCAAGCAACCAGTGGAATATCCAGATAAAAGGTTTTCAGTTAAATAGACAATAAAAGGACAATATGCAAACTGAAATCATTACAAAATATAAATATATATGTACAAATATAATCAATAAATAAAATCAGTTAAATATCTGAAAATTATAAATAAAATATCTATAAAATAAATTCCTAAAATATCTGAAAAATGATTAGTAAAGTATCTGACGTGCAGTACACCCCTTCCAATGCATTGCAAAATCAAAGCAAAATGCTAAAGAGGAAAACAGGTGATGTTTTACATGAGTGTGGAAAAAGCTATCTACTCATACATTGCTGCTACATAAACCTGTTTTCTAAAGCATTAATTCTGTCTTCCTCAGGTTCGGCAGGAAGATCAGCTTCCTGATGTCCAACGTGCTGAACGCGGTCACGGGGATCATGGTGGCCATGGCTCCGAACTACGTGGCGTTACTGGTCTTCAGGACGCTGTACGGCTTCGGAGTGAAAGGAGGCTGGGTGGCCGGATACGTGCTGAGTAAGAGCGACCTTTGACCCCACAGCTGGGACTACAAACACCAGTGTCGTGGCTTCCTTCCTTCTTTTTCTATCAAGCCACTAGATGCCTTAGAACAATCGGCCCTCAGCCAATTCAAAAAGTATAATGGAATACGGCCCACAAATGAAACTTGAGCTTGTCTTGTATTTTACTTCTTAAATATATCTGTAAACATATATTACACAGTAGTTTTAATGTGTTAATGAGACCACTTTTCACATAAATTCAGTCAATTAAAGTTGGAAACATTTTCTAACATATCTTAGTTGATAGGAAAAAAGCCCAATGACTTATTTACATAACAAGCTTGAAATACACCTTCATATTTCTCCTTATTATAATCAATCTGAGGGATGAGCTGCCAACACTCACAAGCATTATTTACCTACATTTGATTAATTTTGCTAACTTATAACTGAACTTATGAGGCAATATACCTCTAGTGAGTGGCCCGGCCCTTCGTATATTTTTCTGTTTGTGGCCCTCGGTGAACAAAGTTTGGACACCCCTGCCTTAAACAGACATTTTTAACTTGTTTTCTTTCCTTTATATTACGTACAGTTGAAGTGTTGCTTGGCCTCCGATGGTTTGGATGATATTATACGATGTGTTTGCTCAAAATAAAATAACAAAATTTGACACGTGCAGAGAAAAGAGGCCTTTACAATAGTCAAAACAAATAGGCAAAACTCAAATAAAATGACAAACAACTTAGGTATTCTTTCTGTCTTGATAAGGCTTATATAACTCGATAACTTAAAGGGTAATTGAACGCCCGTCACTTTAGAGGAGGCGCCGTGGGAATTGTAGTCTTTCATAGTGTTAGTAAAGTATCTAATATTCCGTAAAAAAGCAGACACATTTGTATTTATTTTGTACGTACACCCCGTCCAAAGCATCGCAGAATCAAAGCAAAATGCTCAAGAGGAAAACAGGTTGACTACAGACGTCACAATTAGGTGGCCTTTCTTATAAAAACAAAATACTGGCTCTAACAACCAGCTTTATTATTATTATTATTATTATCAAAACACGTTGTTATTGTTATCCTCTCAGTCACGGAGCTGGTGGGGGTGGAGTACAGACGCACAGTGGGGGTCCTGTACCAGATGTTCTTCAGCGTCGGCATCCTCATCCTCCCTCTGCTCGCATACTTCATCTCTGACTGGCGCTGGCTGCAGGTCGCCATCACCGCCCCTTACTTCATCTTCCTCTCATACTACTGGTGAGAAAACACAATTTAATGCTTTAAACATGGAGGGAACCGGTTCTCAGTTTCATCCCACAGGCCATAAGACTGTTAAACACCTGAACTTTAGAAAGAACATCCATAACATTCATCTGTTTGCAACTTACACATTATTTATCTAATATATCATATTCCATTTACTTGTATATAGACTCTCCATGCACTATTTCTATCCTATTTTATTTGTATGTACTTGCACTATTTTATCTGTTTTATTGTGTTGCACTGTTGGAGGAGCCTGTGACATAAGATTTTAATTTTCATAACTACAGTGTTAATTTCGTCAACGAAAACTATGACGAAAAATGTTCATCAACGACCTTTTTTACATGACTAAGACGGGTACCACTTTACAATAAGACTACCCTTATAAAGGATTCATAACGGGTTTATAATTAGGTTATGAATTAGGTTGTACACACTTTATTAATCATTAAGAACCATTTAAAAACCAGTTCTAACATAGTTTTCATACATCAACACAGGCTCACTATTTGGCAAGATGACTAAGCCTTATGTTGGCTACTTAGCGAGAATCAACTCAGTGAGCAACAGATACCAAGGATGCTGGCTGATGAAGAAGACGAAGTAAGCTAGGTAGCCAATATAAGACTTAGCAGTACAGATAAATGTGGGCTCACTATTTGGCAAGCAACCGGTCACAGTGCCCTGTTTATCTCATGTCTTATAAACGCTTATTAATGATTTATAAAGTGTTCACAACCTAATTAATAAATGAATTACAAATTATTCGTAAACCCTTTATAAGGGTAGTCTTATTGTAAGTGGTACCCTAAGACGATACGATGGTGAGCTAAAAATAGATTCTTGATAACGAAAACCATGACGAAATGTATATTTAGTTTTCGTTGACGAGACGAGACGGGACTAAGGTGTTAATGGTTGACTATCGGACATTCAAAATGCAGCATATTTTCCCCCAAGTGTCCGTATTGTCTGTCAAAATGCATCTTACGTTTCTAACTTGCAATATCATTATTTCCGCACTCTTCACTCCAGAAGAGCGATCTCCCTGTGTCTCTCTGTGTGCGGGGGGCGGGGCCTAACAGACACGCTGCAGCGGCGTGCACACAGATTTGAAAGAGTAGTAGTACCGTTAAAAACCTTAACGATACCCATCCCTAGATATTACATCCCTAGATATTACACAAGTAAAGTGTTAAGAGAGTGAAATGTTGCTTTACGAATTTCAACACTTGATACTGTCACATTGATTCCAATTTCAGATTCCTGTATTTGCCTAACTGAATTGGTTTAAAGAGAGAAAAAATGTTGACTAAAAGTTGACTAAAATGTAATTTTTCATCGATTAAAACTGGACTAAAACGTATTGAGTTTTCGTCGACTAAAACTATGAAGGATAAAAAGGATTAAAATGTGACTAAAACTAATAACCATTTTCGTCTAAAGACTAAGACTAAATCAAAAATAGCTGCCAAAATTAACACTGCATATCTACACTGTAGCTATGATCACATGACAATAAAAGCCTTCAATCTTGAATCTCGCATTTTGAGAAGATAATAAATAGCTTTAAAATGACCTGGGTACATGAAAATGACTCTATTGGTAGAGCTATGGTCACTTTTCCATTATGAATTATCTCCATCACAAAGCATACGTAACAAAATAAACACATCTAGATACATAGATTAACTACATAAATAATAATAGTAATAATAATATTACAAATAAAAGAATGGATACATTATTAATACTCAGGTATACATTAATTCCCCAATTCATTTCTATTGAAGCCCAAACAAATTGAAACATGTACGCCGCTTTAAAACGATGTTACGTCGACTTACAACTACACTATAGTGCATTGTGAACTATAAATGGACTCATTTAGCATCTAACCCTCATCGTGTCCAATAGCAGGGTTAATAAAAAGGCTTTATTTTGACCTTGGAAGCTTACTTAGCACAGAGATTCATTCTTGCAGCTTCAACACTTTTAGTTTTCTGCTTTTGTTGTACATAATTCATTGGTATGATGAATAAGTCGTTTTTTCCTAAGTTTGATGTCCCATTGGACCTTGCAGTATGTTAAAACCTCGTATATTTGCAGGCAACAATACAAACATTGTTGTGTGTGCTTGATGAGAGTTTTGTATCTGCAGGTTTATCCCAGAGTCTCCCCGATGGCTTCTCTCTCAGAAACAGAATGCCAAAGCTGTGAAGATCACGCAGGCCATGGCCAAAGAGAACAAGAAGACGCTGTCCAGTAACATCGAGGTACTGCTGGGTTAGAAAGGATTTTAAAAAACAACAAAATGCATCCGGAAAAATATAGTTTAGGAAAAGAAAAACACTTTTTTTCAAACTGTATTTCCTGCTTTTAACACCGCTTTCTTACATTTTTCAAAAGCGAGCACAATATTGAAAAATGTTGCACACACCCATCCACTGCATTGCCGAATCAGCGCTTTGTTTATATGAATTGTTAAGTATTTGAAATGTTGCATCATCCTAACATAATGTATATTGTAATGTTCACTTCTGCAGACTCTGACGGATGATAACGCAGAATCCCGCACCGCCTCCTTCATGGACCTGATCAGAACTCCAAAAATGAGAAAACACACTCTCATCCTCAGCTTCAACTGGTGAGTAAGAATGTGATTGTAGCTCAAAATTACAATGTTTATGTTTTATGACATTTTCATTGAGATTAGAGTAGATGACTACAACTCCCAGGGTGCCTTTCAGTCTGAAACAAATTACTTGAAAGGAAAATTTGACACCTTTTATGTGGATGTTCAATCAGTGTTGATGGTAAATGTGGCCAATTAATGTAAGACATTCTTCAGTGCTGTACTTAGTAAAAAGTGCTAACTTAGTATAGCAGTCAAAATGAAATCTTATTTTACTTCTTGAAAGCTCATTATGTTCGTTAACAGCTGTGGGTTTTAAGATTGGATTGTAGGTGTGAGATTAGATTAATCTAACAACATGAAATCCTAAACTAGTGGTGTAACATAACATGTACAGAGGTTAAATAATTGCTTTACTTTACAGACACCTTAACAAGCTGCAGTGTTAATGTTAAAGGTCACCTATTATGCACAATCCACTTGTTCATGTCTCTTCAACATCAACACGTGTCCCCTCTTCTTCATGTCTCTTCTACATCAACATGTGTCCCCTCTTCTTCATGTCTCTTCTACATCAACATGTGTCCCCTCTGTGTAAAGAGACTCTGAAAGTTTCAGGAACAAAGATTCTCTCTCTTTTTGTCCTGATCCATTTATATAAAAACCTGTCTGAAAATGAGCTGATCAGATTTTGGCCACTTTATGATGTCATAACGATGTTTTGGCTTGTGTAACCATTAGCCAATCACCAACCAAGGTAACCCCCCCACCTTATCACCTGAATCTCCTCCTAGAGCACCATTGTGTTCTTTTTAACCAAATATCTCTCAGAGGGGCGTGGGGAGGGGCTCCTTATTTTCATCTAAAGTAACAGTTTCAGGGTTATCTCATTTTGAACAGAACTTCGGAAAAAAACAAACAGAAATGTTCCCTGTCTCCCGCAGGTTCACCAGTGCTGTGGTGTACCAGGGTCTGATCATGAGGCTGGGGATTCTGGGAGGAGACGTCTACATCGACTTCCTGATCTCAGGCCTGGTGGAGTTCCCCGCTGCCTTCCTCATCCTCTTCACCATCGAACGCATCGGCAGACGCATCCCCTTCGCCTCCGCCAACATCGTGGCTGGAGCCGCTTGTTTGATCACCGCCATGATCCCTGACAGTGAGCCAATCAGAAGTCCTCAGAGTATCATTTCCTGGTTCCCTGAAAGCCTTCCTTTGACTGTTTCTCTCTCTCTCTCTTTGCTTGCAGGCATGTTCTGGTTCAAGACGGTGGTGGCCTGCATCGGTCGGATGGGGATCACCATGACCTTTGAGATGGTGGTGTTTGTGAACACTGAGCTCTACCCAACGTTTGTCAGGTAAATATAGAAACTTTCCACACTCTAAAAGTCTAAATTGTTGTTTGGGAGGGATGGGTTAGGGTTAGGGTTAGGGGGTTAGGGTTAGGGTTAGGGTTAGGGTTAGGGTTAGGGGGTTAGGGTTAACCAATACAAAAGACATTTCCAAAAATGTCTTTTGTATTGGTTTATTGGATAGGGACAGTACAAAGTATAGGATGTAAAAATGCTAATTTAAATCTGTAGTCACTGAATACACAAGTAAACATTTTTATTACATCAAGTTAAAAGTCATCACAGTTCAGGTTTGCCATTATCTAAGATCCTGAAAGTGAACTTTCCCTTATTGGACAGGGATTAACCTTTTCAATATCTCCTTCCCTTTACGGACAACACAGTTTGTCCAAATGTTGTTGTGGTGAAAGTATGTTAGCATGTTAGCCTGCTTAAGATCCATGCTAAAAGTTAGCAAGGTAAAATGCGCTATGTTACATGCTAAACGTCAGACTTTGCTGCTGTACATCCATATTAATTACCTGAATATTTTAGCATGCTCAGTGAGTGTGAAATTCTCCCTAAATTCAACAGATAATCCCTTTCATTTAGCTAACAGTATGCATTTTTCACTGTTGACAGCCTCAGGTAAATGAATTTGGAGCATACACCACATATTTGCACAGGTTTAGTGGACACAAAAGCTGTGAATTCCCCCCTCAGTGTTTTAAAAATAGACACACTGTATGTGCATATTATCTCTAACTGAACCAAACCCAATGATCTGGTTGTCTCTTCTGTCTCTAGGAACTTTGGAGTGTCTGTTTGCTCGACTCTGTGTGACGTCGGAGGCATCGTGGCTCCCTTCCTGCTCTACAGGCTGGCCGTCATCTGGCTGGAGCTGCCTCTCCTCATCTTCGGTGGGTTTTATATTAACATGAGCGATAAAAAACGAATAAAAGTGATAAAAACTATGACACTTATGGTTAGAAAAATCTCACTCGTCACCGGCTTGAGCTTCAATCTGAGGATCCATGTATTTCTGATCCTCTCAAGAATGGAAGTAGTCATCACATACAGAGCATCAACTAGTTCCGGAACAGTGTCCTTCACATGCTGATATCCAAGAGAGGGAGTTACACAGTCACAAGATGGAGGAATAGAAAGCAGTATTCAATGTTTAGTTCAGATTAGCTCCACGTCAGAAATGACCATGCTTGTCATATGTCTATCTCCATAGAGGCTGAATCATCATGTTAGTCACATAGCTATCATATGCCTAAAACAGTCCTGATGCTCTTCTAGGTAATCATACATCCTGTCATGTACACAGCTACAGTTGGGATACCTTTGTTATCATGTGGACTCTGATATTGGAAGAGGACATTCAGTATTTTCCCAACACTTATAATGATGTCTGTGTTGTGCAGGGTCTCTTGCCTTTGTGGCAGGGGGTCTGGTTTTGCTGCTTCCTGAGACCAGAGGCCTGCCGCTGCCCGACACCATCGACGACATCGAGCACCCAGAGAGGTGAGAATCCAGCCGTTTATTTAATATATCCATCTTTATACGACACATTTTGGCATAATCCATGTGAATAAATAAGTCTGAAAGGCTTTGTATCTGTGTGCATGTATATTATAGTATTCTGGATCCAGTTTCTTACCTATTGTTGAAGATGCCTTGGTGTTTTCACAATAACATGCTTTCGTTCAGGGGCTGCAACTTAGGCTAAATGTTTGTTATGGATACATTTTGGAGGTTTTATTCTCAATTAAAAGTGTTATTTATGTCATAAAATAGTGACAAATGTTTGTTAGGATTCTGCATACGTCTTAAATTGTCCTGTTGATCCGGACCAACCAGAAACTATTTATATTGTTGTTTTTTTGTCATAAATAACAGTAAATGTATAACAAAAACGACAACAACAACACATACAAGTGAATGAGCACGATATCCTGTGAGCATGCAATATTAGGCTCATTTAGAAAACACTTTCAGCCACAGATGAACAGAACTCACTATTTGTTGTGTGTGTGTGTGTGTTTGTGTCTGCATTTGTGTGTGTGTTGTGTGTGTGTGTGTGTGTGTGTGTGTGTGTGTGTGTGTGTGTGTGTGTTCAGGAGGATGGAGAAAGCCGCCCTGAGGAACCAGCAGCAGACCAACCTGCTTCCCACTGAATACATCTCCAACAACAAAGAAACAGCTACGGTTTAACGGTGACTGACAGAAGTATTTTTTTATGTTGTATATTTGTTGCCTGTTGATTTATTAGATACCTCGTAGATTTTGGGATTTCACTGTGCTGTGTCAAAGTTTCCTCTGAGCATTATCACACACAAACGATTTAAGCCTCAGGGACGAGTGACGTTGGATTGAAGTGTGTGAAGAGAGACGTTAATCATGTTATTATTATTATTATCATTATTATTATTATTAGGGGCGACTGGTTTAGTGTGATGATCACAGGTTCAATCAACATGTTGTTGTGTCCATGAGCAAGGCACTTCACCCTAAAAGCTCCTGTGGGTATTGTCCACAGTATTGATGTATGACATGTCTAATATATGTCATGTAAAGTGCTTTGAGCACTTGGAAAAATGCTGTAATAAATACCATGAATTCTTATTTTTATTAAATGATCAAAGAGCTTTCTATTAACATAACATGAGCGGAAAGTGTTTATAAAAATCATGTATTAAACATTTTCCCTGACCTCACATTGAGCATTTTGGTTTTCAGTTTCTATCTTCTGCTGCATCAACTAACATCAGACATTACATGTATTTTTTTGGTTGGTTTAGTCACTTAGTTTGTTGGTTAGTTAGTAAGTTAGTTATTTGATTAGTTGGTTAGTTTGTAGTTTTTAAGTGAGTTAGGTAATAAGTTAGTAATAGTAGTCAACTTGTTAGACAGTAAGTCAATCAGTAAGTGAGTTAGTCAGTTATTTAATCAGTTAGTTAGTTGGTTTGTAAGTTAGTTAGTTGGTTACTAAGTCGACTAGTTAATTAGTTTGTCAGTTAGCTAGCCAATCAGTGAGTCAGTTAGTTTGTTAGTTAGTCAGTTAGCTAGCTAGCCAATCAGTCAGTTAGTTTGTCAGTTAGTTAGCTAATCAGTAAGTCAGTTATTTAGTTTGTCAGTTAGTCGGAAAGTCAGTTATTTATTTTTTCAGTTAGTTAGCTAGTCAGTCAGTCAGTTAGTTAATTTGTCAGTTAGTTAGTCAGTCAGTCAGTTATTAAGTTAGTCAGTTAGTTAGCTAGTCAGAAAGTCAGTTAGTTAGTCAGTTTGTCGGTTATTAAGTTAGTTAGTTTGTCAGTTATTAAGTTAGTCAGTTAGTTAGCTAGTCAGTTTGTCAGTTTGTCAGTTATTAAGTTAGTCAGTTAGTTAGCTAGTCAGAAAGTCATTTAGTTAGTCAGTTTGTCAGTTATTAAGTTAGTCAGTTAGTTAGCTAGTCAGAAAGTCAGTTAGTTAGTCAGTTTGTCAGTTATTAAGTTAGTCAGTTAGTTAGCTAATCAGTAAGTAAGTTAGTTAGTTTGTCAGTTAGTCGGAAAGTCAGTTATTTATTTTTTCAGTTAGTTAGCTAGTCAGTCAGTTATTTAGTCAGTCAGTTTATGAAGTTAGTCAGTTAGTTAGCTAGTCAGTTAGTGTTAGTCAGTCAGTTATTAAGTAGTCAGTTAGTTAGCTAGTCAGAAAGTCATTTAGTTAGTTTGTCAGTTAGTAGTCAGTCAGTGTTAGCTAGTCAGTCAGTTAGTTAGTCAGTCAGTTATTAAGTTAGTCAGTTAGTTAGCTAATCAGTTAAGTAAGTTAGTTAGTTTGTCAGTTAGTCGAAAGTCAGTTATTATTTTTTCAGTTAGTTAGCTAGTCAGTCGTTAGTTATCAGTCAGTTATTAAGTTAGTCAGTTAGTTAGTTAGTCAGTCAGTTAGTTAGTCAGTCAGTTATTAAGTTAGTCAGTTAGTTAGCTAGTCAAAAGTCATTTAGTTAGTTTGTCAGTTTATTAAGTTTAGTCAGTTGTTAGCTAGTCAGTCAGTTAGTTAGTAAGTTATTAGTTAGTGTCAGTTAGTTTGTCAGTTAGTCAGTTAGTTTGTCAGTTAGCTAGTCAGTTTGTCAGTTAGCTAGTTAGTCAGTTAGTTAGTTTGTCAGTTAGTTAGTTTGTCAGTCAGTAAATCAGTTAGTCAGTAAGTCATTTAGTTAGTTAGTCAGTTTGTCAGTTAGTAAGTTAGTTAGTTAGTCAGTTTGTCAGTTAGTAAGTTAGTTAGTTAGTTAGTCAGTTTGTCAGTTAGTAAGTTAGTCAGTTAGTCAGTAAATCAGTTAGTCAGTAAGTCATTTAGTTAGTTAGTCAGTTTGTAAGTTAGTAAGTTAGTTAGTTAGTTAGTCAGTTTGTCAGTTAGTAAGTTAGTCAGTTAGTCAGTAAATCAGTTAGTCAGTAAGTCATTTAGTTAGTTAGTCAGTTTGTCAGTTAGTAAGTTAGTTAGTTAGTTAGTCAGTTTGTCAGTTAGTTAGTTAGTCAGTTTGTCAGTTAGTAAGTTAGTCAGTTAGTTTGTCAGTTAGTCAGTAAATCAGTTAGTCAGTTAGTTAGTTATTTTGTCAGTTAGTTAGTCAGTTTGTCAGTTAGCTAGTTAGTCAGTTAGTTAGTTATTTTGTCAGTTAGTTAGTTAGTCAGTTTGTCAGTCAGTCAGTTTGCTCGTCAGTTAGTCAGAAAGTCATTTAGTTAGTTGTTAGTTAGTTTGTCAGTTAGTTAGCTAGTTAGTCAGTTAGTTAGTTTGTCAGTTAGTCAGTTAGCTCGTCAGTTAGTCAGAAAGTCATTTAGTTAGTTAGTTAGTTTGTCAGTTAGTTAGCTAGTTAGTCAGTTAGTTAGTTAGTCAGTTAGTCATTTAGTTAGTTAGTTAGTTAGTTTGTCAGTTAGTTAGCTAGTTAGTCAGTTAGTTAGTTTGTCAGTTAGTCAGAAAGTCATTTAGTTAGTTAGTTAGTTAGTTTGTCAGTTAGTTAGCTAGTTAGTCAGTTAGTTAGTTTGTCAGTTAGTCAGAAAGTCAGTTTGTTATTTATTTTGTCAGTTAGTTAGCTAGTCAGTCAGTTAGTTTATTAGTTAGTCAGTCAGTCAGTCAGTCAGTCAGTCAGTCAGTCAGTCTATTAGTCAGTCAGTCAGTCAGTCAGTCAGTCAGTCAGTCAGTCAGTCAGTCAGTCAGTCAGTCAGTCAGTTAGTCTATTAGTTAGTCAGTTAGTCAGTTAGTTAGTCAGTCAGTTAGTCAGTTAGTTTATTAGTCAGTCAGTCAGTCAGTTAGTTAGCTAGTCAGTCAGTCAGTCAGTCAGTTAGTCAGTCAGTCAGTTAGTTAGTCAGTTTGTCAGTTATTAAGTTAGTCAGTTAGTTAGCTAATCAGTAAGTAAGTTAGTTAGTTTGTCAGTTAGTCGGAAAGTCAGTTATTTATTTTTTCAGTTAGTTAGCTAGTCAGTCAGTTAGTTAGTCAGTCAGTTATTAAGTTAGTCAGTTAGTTAGCTAGTCAGTCAGTTAGTTAGTCAGTCAGTTATTAAGTTAGTCAGTTAGTTAGCTAGTCAGAAAGTCATTTAGTTAGTTTGTCAGTTATTAAGTTAGTCAGTTTGTTAGCTAGTCAGTCAGTTAGTTAGTCAGTCAGTTATTAAGTTAGTCAGTTAGTTAGCTAATCAGTAAGTAAGTTAGTTAGTTTGTCAGTTAGTCGGAAAGTCAGTTATTTATTTTTTCAGTTAGTTAGCTAGTCAGTCAGTTAGTTAGTCAGTCAGTTATTAAGTTAGTCAGTTAGTTAGTTAGTCAGTCAGTTAGTTAGTCAGTCAGTTATTAAGTTAGTCAGTTAGTTAGCTAGTCAGAAAGTCATTTAGTTAGTTTGTCAGTTATTAAGTTAGTCAGTTTGTTAGCTAGTCAGTCAGTTAGTTAGTAAGTTAGTTAGTTAGTCAGTTAGTTTGTCAGTTAGTCAGTTAGTTTGTCAGTTAGCTAGTCAGTTTGTCAGTTAGCTAGTTAGTCAGTTAGTTAGTTTGTCAGTTAGTTAGTTTGTCAGTCAGTAAATCAGTTAGTCAGTAAGTCATTTAGTTAGTTAGTCAGTTTGTCAGTTAGTAAGTTAGTTAGTTAGTCAGTTTGTCAGTTAGTAAGTTAGTTAGTTAGTTAGTCAGTTTGTCAGTTAGTAAGTTAGTCAGTTAGTCAGTAAATCAGTTAGTCAGTAAGTCATTTAGTTAGTTAGTCAGTTTGTAAGTTAGTAAGTTAGTTAGTTAGTTAGTCAGTTTGTCAGTTAGTAAGTTAGTCAGTTAGTCAGTAAATCAGTTAGTCAGTAAGTCATTTAGTTAGTTAGTCAGTTTGTCAGTTAGTAAGTTAGTTAGTTAGTTAGTCAGTTTGTCAGTTAGTTAGTTAGTCAGTTTGTCAGTTAGTAAGTTAGTCAGTTAGTTTGTCAGTTAGTCAGTAAATCAGTTAGTCAGTTAGTTAGTTATTTTGTCAGTTAGTTAGTCAGTTTGTCAGTTAGCTAGTTAGTCAGTTAGTTAGTTATTTTGTCAGTTAGTTAGTTAGTCAGTTTGTCAGTCAGTCAGTTAGCTCGTCAGTTAGTCAGAAAGTCATTTAGTTAGTTAGTTAGTTAGTTTGTCAGTTAGTTAGCTAGTTAGTCAGTTAGTTAGTTTGTCAGTTAGTCAGTTAGCTCGTCAGTTAGTCAGAAAGTCATTTAGTTAGTTAGTTAGTTTGTCAGTTAGTTAGCTAGTTAGTCAGTTAGTTAGTTAGTCAGTTAGTCATTTAGTTAGTTAGTTAGTTAGTTTGTCAGTTAGTTAGCTAGTTAGTCAGTTAGTTAGTTTGTCAGTTAGTCAGAAAGTCATTTAGTTAGTTAGTTAGTTAGTTTGTCAGTTAGTTAGCTAGTTAGTCAGTTAGTTAGTTTGTCAGTTAGTCAGAAAGTCAGTTTGTTATTTATTTTGTCAGTTAGTTAGCTAGTCAGTCAGTTAGTTTATTAGTTAGTCAGTCAGTCAGTCAGTCAGTCAGTCAGTCAGTCAGTCAGTCAGTCTATTAGTCAGTCAGTCAGTCAGTCAGTCAGTCAGTCAGTCAGTCAGTCAGTCAGTCAGTCAGTCAGTCAGTCAGTCAGTTAGTCTATTAGTTAGTCAGTTAGTCAGTTAGTTAGTCAGTCAGTTAGTCAGTTAGTTTATTAGTCAGTCAGTCAGTCAGTTAGTTAGCTAGTCAGTCAGTCAGTTTATTAGCTAGTCAGTCAGTCAGTCAGTTAGTTTGACAGTTATTTAGCTAGATATACTTTATTAATCCCAAATTGGGAAATTATTTTGTTAAAAGACAAGTGTGCTCATCATTAAAATACAAATACTTAAGAGTGGAAAAGAGTTAAGAATTTAATATGAAATGAAACATAGTATAAACAAATATAAATATAAACAATATACAAAATTATGGATAATTAAAATGTTCTTTAAAAAGGTCAAGAATACTGCAGTAGCAGGAATATAGGCTCATAATATACTGTATATACGTATATAATTGTGGTTATCCATGATTGATAGTTAGTTAGTTGTCCTTTGAAACAGCTTAAATGTACCATATTAAATGCATCCATGTGATTCTTATTTCAAAAGTGTTTGTCTGTAGAGAAATGGTAACCAAATTAACGTGTTCCCATCATACCATAGGCGGAGCCAGGGGGGCGCTAGGGGGTGCTGAAGCTCCCCCTAGGATAGCAATAGCACCCCCAAGCACCCCCAAGAAATGTATGTCTTTTTTTATTTTTACGTGTGAAATTCATAATTTGAAAAATGATTGATTCGAAAATAATATGCCACAGTACAGAACAAGTACTTCTGGGTCTCTGTGTTTCATTCAAGCTCGGCTCTGTGTGTGTGTGTGGCAGGCGCGCATTTAGTGTGATTAAGCGAGCGAGAGAGAGAGAGAGAGCACACCGTGCCAGGGACCATGTTGTTAGCATCTGTTTAGCTAGCTGCACTAACGGATAGAAGGAGCTGTTTCTACAACAAAGTGAAGGGAATGTCCTCTCCTGTCAGACTGAGGGACTCAGGTGAGCTAAAGGACTCTCTGAGTGTTTAGATAGTTAACTTTAGTCTAAGTTATCTCAGTGGGTCTCAAACGGTTTGGTCACGAGTTATGTAAACAATTATTTCCGAGGCACCCCTTCATATGATCATTATAGTTATAAAAAAAATAAGAGAATAAATGAAAAACAGTTATGAAATACAATATGACAGTAAAACAAGAATACACTTTAAAAGAATACACTTTAAAAGCGTCTTTGGGTTCAAGAAAAACGCTATAGAAATATAATTTATTATTATTATTATTATTATTATTAAAAGGGGAGTGATTTGTAAAATATCCATAAAGAAAAAGTACATCTGTTTACAGTTCTGTTTCATATGGGTGTTGAGAGATGTATCCATAGATCTCTTCATTTTGCTCTCAAAGTGCACCAGATTGATGCATTTAACTTCAATATTAAAAAAATACCCCCGGACCCCCCCTAGAGGATATTAGGTCCACCCCCCATTTATAAAAATAGCACTTGCCCCCTGCTTACACCTATATGCCGTGAGCTGATTATCGAGCCTTCATTGTAACAAGTATACTGTGTGTGTGCGTGTGGGGAGTGTAGCAGTAGAAAATTCAACTGTAGCGCCCGGTAGATTAAAGGAAAACCCTAAATGTTTGAGCACCCTCTGTGAAACGTCAAGCTACCCCACATCACCCCCAAAAGAAAATCTCTGGCGCCGCCACTGTGCTTCACACAGGAACTTGAAGAGTTAAATTAATGCTATCCGAATGCTTCATTATCCCAAAGAAAAAAAGAGTAGAAACAGCTGTGTCTTGTGACACAATCAGACACATTTTCTATCTGTTGTGCAAGCCTGGAGGCACACTCACAGAATACAAACTGAATTTGTTTTGGCTCGGTTCAGGATCACTTAATGCGTAACTTGTTCTCTGTTTAGCTCTATTAAACAGTAACATATTTTCCTCTGCATTAACTAAGTCCAACAGGCTTTTTTCTGGACTTTAGCTTCAGTTTGAGCAGAGGAGGAGTGTAAGGTCTGTCTAAATCTGCTAAACAGACTTCTGGCATTGCACAGAGATCCTTTCTGTGCAGTCTGTTTTAAGCTTATTTTTTAAGATCATAACTTGGATCACAGCAGCTATGGCGACCTTTGATGACCTCTTGGAGGAGGCTGGGACTTTCGGCCGCTGTCAGAAGCGCGTCTTCGCCATGCTCTGTCTGCTGTCTCTGCCTCTCTCAGGGGTCTACGTGGGCATCGTCTTCCAGGGATTCACCCCGGATCACTGGCGCAGAGACCCCGCGGTGGTGGAGAGGAGGCAAGCCTGTGGATGGAGCCTGACGGAGGGTCGCAGGCTGACGGAGGGTCTGGGGAACAGATCTGCAATTTAAAGGTCCCATGTCATGGCCATTTCTACTGATCATAATTCCATTGTTGAGGTATATTAGAATACATTTATATTGTGCAATTTTCCAAACTCACATTGGTTTCTCATACAGCATCTCTGTCAGTGGCGAGCCGTGACTTTTATACCTAGGCCCTCTGACCCCCACCCATTCCCTCGAAAAAAAGAAGAGTTATTACGTCACAGCGTATACTTCAGCGGAATATCAAAACAGCGGTCCGGAGTGCAAAACGCATCAATGACAGCGACCCTCTACCACACAAAACAACACCATTTATCTAAACACCTATCATGACAGGGCACCCACAGCCAAGTAACAATTACAAATGAATTAAGTCGGCACGGCGGCCCACTTTGAAAATGACTCAGGCCTACCTTTGATGATCAAATCACTGAAACACAAAGTCCATCCTCCTGTCCTTTTGGATGAAGCACTTGATGGCGGGTCATGCAGCTGATCCTTTGCCACTCCAATTTATCATTGTAACTCAATCTTGTTTTTAAATGACTCGGTTAATAATTTCGCAACGATGTCATCACTATCACTGACGTGAGCCATCATGAGCGAACTTATGCTAATCAGAAATCTATCGATCATAAATCTTAATCTATCGATTAGATTTATGATTCGAAAATTATAAAAGTAGGGTAGACATGTGGATATTATCCGGCTGAACAAAACGTGCATTTATCAAACAGGTTCGTTTTCCACAGACCTTATTTCGAGCTATTTTCCAAAACCCTATGGAGAAATCCCGTTGCTTTGTTGTCGAGGAAACCAGCAGCTTACTTCCGGATTTTAGGACGCGTCACTGCACCACTTGCATAGACTTCACAGCGGGCGGAACTTGTCATAAAGTCCGCGAAAATAAAGCCCACCCATTTAGAGGGAAGATATGATTGGTCAATTGTACTGTCACTTGACATTACTCTCTCGTTCAGTTACTATAGCTGGCCCTCTGTGAATGTACAGAGGGACCAACAAGCTCTCCCGTCTTCACAGTCACTGCAGAGACGGCATTTAACCCTTCACATTCCAACAGAAACTGAACAGGCAGATTCGAAGGATTTATTTCTTTGGAAATGTTATTTTAAATACAATTAAATCAAGTTATTTAGGTAAAACTAATGAAAAATATTTTTAAAAAAATATTAAAAAAGAAATATTTAAAAAAATGTTTTTTTTTTAATGTTTTCAAATATTATTTTTTAGAATATCTTAGGCCCTCAGAGAGGGCCTAGAGGGCCCTGACGGCTCGCCACTGGATAGCTGCTATAATACAAAACAAAACGTCTGCCTGCTCTCCACAATGATCAATAAGAGCGAACGGATGGTCAAAGTAAGGTACAAATAAACAGAATCACACGAAGCCTGGTTAGTGTTGCCTGACTTTATAAAGTGTTTTTTTTTTTAATAAGTGTGTGGTTGCGTTCTAGTCACTTTGCTCAGCGCTACTGCTTGTTACAACTTTTATTTGCCGTACTCGCCTTTAACTGTTAGCTCAGGTTAATCTCGCCCCCCTCCAACGTAAGCGTGAAGTATGCGATTCTTGCTTCTGAACCGGCAATTTTTTGGTGCTTGAAACAAACCGGATTCCGGAGCTTAGAGGCGGCTCTGCTGCAGTGTGAACAGGAAAAAACGGTGCTTTTCAGGTTCTAGCTCCGAACTGGCCCTGGAACCGCGTTGGTGTGAAAGCCCCAATTGACGTGAACAAAGCTCCTTTGGCATGATCTTAACACTAGAACCGCCAGGGGTAGCTGTATACCTAAAACCGCCAATGGGTAAAATGTACCCGCTATTAGAATGCATTGAGTCTCAAGGTCTCTCAAGGTCTCTCAAGGTCTCTCTCTCAAGGTCTCTCAAGGTCTCTCTCTCAAGGTCTCTCAAGGTCTCTCTCTCAAGGTCTCTCTCTCTCAAGGTCTCTCAAGGTCTCTCAAGGTCTCAAGGTCTCTCTCTCTCAAGGTCTCTCAAGGTCTCAAGGTCTCTCTCTCTCAAGGTCTCTCAAGGTCTCAAGGTCTCTCTCTCTCAAGGTCTCTCAAGGTCTCAAGGTCTCAAGGTCTCTCTCTCTCAAGGTCTCTCAAGGTCTCAAGGTCTCTCTCTCTCAAGGTCTCTCAAGGTCTCAAGGTCTCAAGGTCTCTCTCTCTCAAGGTCTCTCAAGGTCTCAAGGTCTCTCACTCTCAAGGTCTCTCTCTCTCTCAAGGTCTCTCAAGGTCTCAAGGTCTCTCTCTCAAGGTCTCTCTCTCTCAAGGTCTCTCAAGTCTCAAGGTCTCTCAAGGTCTCAAGGTCTCTCTCTCTCAAGGTCTCTCAAGGTCTCAAGGTCTCTCTCTCAAGTCTCTCAAGGTCTCAAGGTCTCTCTCTCAAGGTCTCTCAAGGTCTCAAGGTCTCTCTCTCTCAAGGTCTCTCAAGGTCTCAAGGTCTCTCTCTCAAGGTCTCTCAAGGTCTCAAGGTCTCAAGGTCTCTCTCTCAAGGTCTCTCTCTCTCAAGGTCTCTCAAGGTCTCAAGGTCTCTCAAGGTCTCAAGGTCTCTCAAGGTCTCAAGGTCTCTCTCTCAAGGTCTCTCAAGGTCTCAAGGTCTCTGTCTCAAGGTCTCTCAAGGTCTCAGGTCTCAAGGTCTCTCTCTCTCAAGGTCTCTCAAGGTCTCAAGGTCTCTCTCTCAGGTCTCTCAAGGTCTCAAGGTCTCTCTCTCTCAAGTCTCTCAAGGTATCAAGGTCTCTCTCTCAAGGTATCTCAAGGTCTCTCAAGGTCTCAAGGTCTCTCTCTCAAGATCTCTCAAGGTCTCAAGGTCACAAGGTCTCTCAAGGTCTCTCAAGGTCTCTATCGTGTCTTGAATCTATCTCTCTCTCAAGGTCTCTCAAGGTCTCAAGGTCTCTCAAGGTCTCAAGGTCTCTCTCTCTCTCAAGGTCTCTCAAGGTCTCAAGGTCTCTCTCTCTCAAGGTCTCTCAAGGTCTCAAGGTCTCTCAAGGTCTCAAGGTCTCTCTCTCTCAAGGTCTCTCAAGGTCTCAAGGTCTCTCTCTCTCAAGGTCTCTCAAGGTCTCAAGGTCTCTCTCTCTCAAGGTCTCTCAAGGTCTCAAGGTCTCAAGGTCTCTCAAGGTCTCTGAAGGTCTCTATATCGTGTCTTGAATCTATCTCTCTCTCAAGGTCTCTCAAGGTCTCTCAAGGTCTCTCAAGGTCTCAAGTTCTCTCTCTCTCAAGGTCTCTCTTTCTCAAGGTCTCTCTCTCTCAAGGTCTCTCAAGGTCTCAAGGTCTCTCAAGGTCTCAAGTATCAAGGTCTCTCTCTCTCAAGGTCTCTCAAGGTCTCAAGGTCTCTCTCTCTCAAGGTCTCTCAAGGTCTCTCAAGGTCTCAAGGTCTCTCTCTCTCAAGGTCTCTCAAGGTCTCTCAAGGTCTCAAGGTCTCTCTCTCTCTCAAGGTCTCTCAAGGTCTCAAGGTCTCTCAAGGTCTCAAGGTCTCTCTCTCTCAAGGTCTCTCAAGGTCTCAAGGTCTCTCTCTCTCAAGGTCTATCAAGGTCTCTCAAGGTCTCTCTCTCTCAAGGTCTCTCAAGGTCTCAAGGTCTCTCAAGGTCTCTCAAGGTCTCAAGGTCTCTCTCTCTCAAGGTCTCTCAAGGTCTCAAGGTCTCTCTCTCAAGGTCTCTCAAGGTCTCAAGGTCTCTCTCTCTCAAGGTCTCTCAAGGTCTCAAGGTCTCTCTCTCAAGGTCTCTCAAGGTCTCTCTCTCTCAAGGTCTCTCAAGGTCTCTCAAGGTCTCAAGGTCTCTCTCTCTCAAGGTCTCTCAAGGTCTCAAGGTCTCTCTCTCAAGGTCTCTCAAGGTCTCAAGGTCTCTCAAGGTCTCTCAAGGTCTCAAGGTCTCAAGGTCTCAAGGTCTCTCTCTCTCAAGGTCTCTCAAGGTCTCTCTCTCTCAAGGTCTCTCAAGGTCTCAAGGTCTCTCAAGGTCTCTCAAGGTCACAAGGTCTCAAGGTCTCTCTCTCTCTCAAGGTCTCTCAAGGTCTCAAAGTCTCTCTCTCTCAAGGTCTCTCAAGGTCTCTCAAGGTCTCAAGGTCTCTCTCTCTCAAGGTCTCTCAAGGTCTCAAGGTCTCTCTCTCAAGGTCTCTCAAGGTCTCAAGGTCTCTCTCTCAAGGTCTCTTAAGGTCTCTCAATGTCTCAAGGTCTCTCTCTCTCAAGGTCTCTCAAGGTCTCAAGGTCTCTCAAGGTCTCTCAAGGTCTCTATCGTGTCTTGAATCTATCTCTCTCACAAGGTCTCTCAAGGTCTCTCAAGGTCTCTCAAGGTCTCAAGGACTCTCTCTCTCAAGGTCTCTCAAGGTCTCAAGGTCTCTCTCTCTCTCAAGGTCTCTCAAGGTCTCAAGGTCTCAAGGTCTCTCTCTCTCAAGGTCTCTCAAGGTCTCAAGGTCTCTCTCTCTCAAGGTCTCTCTCTCAAGGTCTCTCAAGGTCTCTCAAGGTCTCAAGGTCTCTCTCTCTCAAGGTCTCTCAAGGTCTCAAGGTCTCAAGGTCTCTCAAGGTCTCAAGGTCTCTATCGTGTCTTGAATCTATCTCTCTCTCAAGGTCTCTCAAGGTCTCAAGGTCTCAAGGTCTCTCTCTCTCAAGGTCTCTCTCTCTCAAGGTCTCTCAAGGTCTCAAGGTCTCAAGGTCTCTCTCTCTCAAGGTCTCTCAAGGTCTCAAGGTCTCAAGGTCTCTCAAGGTCTCTCAAGGTCTCAAGGTCTCTCTCTCTCAAGGTCTCTCAAGGTCTCAAGGTCTCTCAAGGTCTCTCAAGGTCTCAAGGTCTCAAGGTCTCTCAAGGTCTCAAGGTCTCTATCGTGTCTTGAATCTATCTCTCTCTCAAGGTCTCTCAAGGTCTCAGGTTCTCAAGGTCTCAAGGTCTGAAGGTCTCTCTCTCTCAAGGTCTCTCAAGGTCTCAAGGCTCTCTCTCTCAAGGTCTCTCAGGTCTCAAGGTCTCAAGGCTCTCAAGGTCTCAAGGTCTCTCTCTCTCAAGGTCTCTCAAGGTCTCAAGGTCTCTCTTTCTCAAGGTCTCTCAAGGTTTCTCTCTCTCAAGGTCTCTCAAGGTCTCAAGGTCTCTCTCTCTCAAGGTCTCTCAAGGTCTCAAGGTCTCTCAAGGTCTCTCTCTCAAGGTCTCTCAAGGTCTCTCTCTCAAGGCCTCAAGGTCTCTCTCTCTCAAGGTCTCTCAAGGTCTCTCAGGGTCTCAAGGTCTCTCTCTCTCAAGGTCTCTCAAGGTCTCAAGGTCTCTCTCAAGGTCTCAAGGTCTCTATCGTGTCTTGAATCTATCTCTCTCTCAAGGTCTCTCAAGGTCTCAAGGTCTCTCAGGTCTCAAGGTCTCTCTCTCTCAAGGTCTCTCAAGGTCTCAAGGTCTCAAGGTCTCTCAAGGTCTCAAGGTCTCTCTCTCTCAAGGTCTCTCAAGGTCTCAAGGTCTCTCAAGGTCTCAAGGTCTCTATCGTGTCTTGAATCTATCTCTCTCTCAAGGTCTCTCAAGGTCTCAAGGTCTCTCTCTCAAGGTTTCTCAAGGTCTCAAGGTCTCTCTCTCTCAAGGTCTCAAGGTCTCTCTCTCTCAAGGTCTCAAGGTCTCTATCGTGTCTTGAATCTATCTCTCTCTCAAGGTCTCTCAAGGTCTCTCTCTCTCAAGGTCTCTCAAGGTCTCAAGGTCTCTCTCTCAAGGTCTCTCAAGGTCTCAAGGTCTCTCTCTCTCAAGGTCTCTCAAGGTCTCTCAAGGTCTCAAGGTCTCTCTCTCTCAAGGTCTCTCAAGGTCTTTCAAGGTCTCAAGGTCTCTATCGTGTCTTGAATCTATCTCTCTCAAGGTCTCTCAAGGTCTCAAGGTCTCAAGGTCTCTCTCTCTCAAGGTCTCTCAAGGTCTCAAGGTCTCTCTCTCTCAAGGTCTCTCTCTCTCAAGGTCTCTCAAGGTCTCAAGGTCTCTCAAGGTCTCAAGGTCTCTATCGTGTCTTGAATCTATCTCTCTCTCAAGGTCTCTCAAGGTCTCTCTCTCTCAAGGTCTCTCAAGGTCTCAAGGTCTCTCTCTCAAGGTCTCTCAAGGTCTCAAGGTCTCTCTCTCAAGGTCTCTCAAGGTCTCTAGGTCTCTCAAGGTCTCAAGGTCTCAAGGTCTCTCTCTCTCAAGGTCTCTCAAGGTCTCTCTCAAGGTCTCTCAAGGTCTCAAGGTCTCTCTCTCTCAAGGTCTCTCAAGGTCTCTCAAGGTCTCAAGGTCTCTCTCTCAAGGTCTCTCAAGGTCTCTCTCTCGCAAGGTCTCTCAAGGTCTCAAGGTCTCTCTCTCTCAAGGTCTCTCAAGGTCTCTCAAGGTCTCTCTCTCTCAAGGTCTCTCAAGGTCTCTCAAGGTCTCAAGGTCTCTCAAGGTCTCAAGGTCTCTCTCTCTCAAGGTCTCTCAAGGTCTCAAGGTCTCTCTCTCAAGGTCTCTCAAGGTCTCTCAAGGTCTCAAGTTCTCTCTCTCTCAAGGTCTCTCAAGGTCTCTCAAGGTCTCAAGGTCTCTCAAGGTCTCAAGGTCTCTCTCTCTCAAGGTCTCAAGGTCTCTCAAGGTCTCAAGGTCTCTATCGTGTCTTGAATCTATCTCTCTCAAGGTCTCTCAAGGTCTCTATCTCTCAAGGTCTCTCAAGGTCTCAAGGTCTCTCTCTCTCAAGGTCTCTCAAGGTCTCAAGGTCTCTCAAGGTCTCTCAAGGTCTCTCAAGGTCTCAAGGTCTCTCTCTCTCAAGGTCTCTCAAGGTCTCAAGGTCTCAAGGTTTCTCAAGGTCTCAAGGTCTCTCTCTCTCAAGGTCTCTCAAGGTCTCTCAAGGTCTCAAGGTCTCTCTCTCTCAAGGTCTCTCAAGGTCTCAAGGTCTCTCTCTCAAGGTCTCTCAAGGTCTTTCAAGGTCTCAAGGTCTCTCTCTCTCAAGGTCTCTCAAGGTCTCTCAAGGTCTCAAGGTCTCTCAAGTTCTGAAGGTCTCTCTCTCTCAAGGTCTCTCAAGGTCTCAGGTCTCTCTCTCTCAAGGTCTCTCAAGGTCTCAAGGTCTCTCTCTCTCAAGGTCTCTCAAGGTCTCAAGGTCTCTCTCTCTCAAGGTCTCTCAAGGTCTCTCAAGGTCTCAAGGTCTCTCAAGGTCTCAAGGTCTCTCTCTCTCAAGGTCTCTCAAGGTCTCTCAAGTTCTGAAGGTCTCTCTCTCTCAAGGTCTCTCAAGGTCTCAAGGTCTCTCTCTCTCAAGGTCTCTCAAGGTCTCAAGGTCTCTCTCTCTCAAGGTCTCTCAAGGTCTCTCAAGGTCTCTCTCTCTCAAGGTCTCTCTCTCTCAAGGTCTTTCAAGGTCTCAGGATCTCTCTCTCAAGGTCTCTCAAGGTCTCTAGGTCTCTCAAGGTCTCAAGGTCTCAAGGTCTCTCTCTCTCAAGGTCTCTCAAGGTCTCAAGGTCTCTCTCTCAAGGTCTCTCAAGGTCTCTCTCTCTCAAGGTCTCTCAAGGTCTCTCAAGGTCTCAAGGTCTCTCTCTCTCAAGGTCTCTCAAGGTCTCAATGTCTCTCTCTCAAGGTCTCTCAAGGTCTTTCAAGGTCTCAAGGTCTCTCTCTCTCAAGGTCTCTCAAGGTCTCAAGGTCTCAAGGTCTCTCTCTCTCAAGGTCTCTCAAGGTCTCAAGGTCTCTCTCTCTCAAGGTCTCTCAAGGTCTCTCAAGGTCTCAAGGTCTCTCTCTCTCAAGGTCTCTCAAGGTCTCTCAAGGTCTCTCAAGGTCTCAAGGTCTCTCTCTCTAGGTCTCTCTAGGTCTCTCAAGGTCTCAAGGTCTCTCTCTCTCAAGGTCTCTCAAGGTCTCAAGGTCTCTCTCTCTCAAGGTCTCTCAAGGTCTCAAGGTCTCTCTCTCTCAAGGTCTCTCAAGGTCTCAAGGTCTCTCTCTCAAGGTCTCTCAAGGTCTTTCAAGGTCTCAAGGTCTCTCTCTCTCAAGGTCTCTCAAGGTCTCTCAAGGTCTCAAGGTCTCTCAAGTTCTGAAGGTCTCTCTCTCTCAAGGTCTCTCAAGGTCTCAAGGTCTCTCTCTCTCAAGGTCTCTCAAGGTCTCAAGGTCTCTCTCTCTCAAGGTCTCTCAAGGTCTCTCAAGGTCTCAAGGTCTCTCTCTCAAGG
>JASDAP010000150.1:0-37114 GCA_031216635.1 Dissostichus eleginoides | reverse complement strand
TTTTAGCAGCAACAGGATTAAGGTAGAAACATTTAAAAACTGTTTTTTTTATTTGAATCTATACTGTCACTTGATTTAGATTTGTTATTCTAATTGTCCTTGTGTGAACACCGACTTGTCCTATGCTGTGTTTGTATCTTCTGTATTTCTGATCCTGATAGAAGACATCATAGTTCATAATGGTATCAGTGGCTGGGGGTGTTACCTCTGACCACTCGGACACCTCCCACTGGGGGCCGCAGCTCTGGCCGTGGCAGACCTTTCTATTGGCCGGTTTGTGAAGGTCATGTGTCAAACACAGGGAGTCGTAGACTGACGAGTCGAGTCCAGGCGACAGCATCTTCCAGCAGCGCACCGTACGATACTGAACGCCCTCCCCACACGTCCGGGAGCACTCACTCCACCCACTGGTCTCCCACCTGAAGAGAGGGGAGGGGGACAGGTCAGGTCTGATGTTTAACACAGTGAATAAAACCACATCAAGAGAGGTCCTTGCTAATTCAGCTGACACTGATTTTGCGTGATATCCTTGTTTGATTCTTTAAGGACATTTGTAAGCCACAATGTGTAGAATGCCAGCTAAATGACTAGTCTACATACAGTATGTTATATAGGGTCAGATCCCTGTCCTAATCAATATATTAACGTAACGTAAAAAATCAAAATAGGCTTGTTGAATGGATGCCTGTCTTCTATTAAGCATCAAACTATTTTGCAGTATTCCTCCATGTGCGTGCTGTTGTGAATTGTCGGGGGGAACACTGTGTGTCATGGAGCATTACACTTGATCAGTAATGATATATTTTGGACCCATCATTGTCCTCTGTATCAAACCTTATTACAGACAAGGAGTAACAAAAAAAAAAGTGTTCCTTACAAAGCTGACTTATTTTGATTTTTTGCCAGATTCAATACATCGGTCAAAGTTTTACTTATCGAACAGAAAACAGTGTGTTCTGGTCAACGGTGCCAAATCGCCCTACCTTGTCAACCCTGTTGGGGTTCCAAAAGGTTCCATTCTTGGACCGTTACTGTTTTCACTGTACATAAATGACTTGCCTAATGTATGTCCTGAGTTGAATGTGCAAATGTATGCCGATGATGCGGTCATCTTTGTACACGGGAAGAACACTGAAATTATCTCATGTTGTCTCTCAAAAGCTTTGGACAAGGTTCAACACAAAAAAACCAGTATGCATGATGTTCAGTAAACGACCAGTCAAAATCAAAGGATCCAACGTGTTTTTAAACGGAGCAGAAATAGAACTAGTCTCCCACTTCAAGTATCTTGGAGTCATACTGGACTCAAACTTGACTTTTAAGAAACATATTAAGAAAGTATCCAACACCATTAAATTCAACTTGCAACATTTTAAACAAATCAGACCTTTCTTAACTGTCAATGCTGCAAAGTCATACCTCCACTGTATGATTCTATCCCACATTGAATACTGTTTCACAAACTGGTCGTTTGCTTGAGCCACAAACCTGAAACCTATAGAACAGCTGTTCTACAAGAGAGCCATCAAGGTGTTTGACAGAAAGCCTTATTCATACCACCACTGTACCATCCTTGAAAAACACAATTTATTGAGTTTTGACCATTTTAAAAGTATGTGGTTTTTTTATAAATGTTTACATGGACTGGTCCCCCCCCTCCCTTAGGGGAATTCATCCACAAAAAAACACACTAGACGCTGCCCTAGGTCAGAAACCAGAGGAGACTGTGAGGTCCACCGTAGACGGATGTCATGGTTTTGATTGTTGTTTTTATTTTCCACCTTATTTTGAAATGTTTTCCTCCTTGTCTCTTGTCTGGTCCTACTTCCTGTGTTTGCCTTCCTGTCGTTAGTTTCCCTGGTGTGTCTGATTGTCTGATTGTGTTCACCTGGTGCCCCTGTGTTTTCGCCTCCCTCCTCACCTGTCTCTTGTTTCTTTGATTAGTCCTGTGTGTATTTAAGTTCTGGTTTTGCTGTCTGTCTTTGTGAGATCCTTGTTAATAGTGATGGAAAAATGAAGCTTTGAATGAAGCATCGAACCACTTGGACAATCGTGGCGGAAATAGGTTCATTTCTCGAAGCTTCAGTTACAGCGACCTCTCCTGGCGAAGTGCAAGGCTGCAGTGGGTTTAACGTATCTTTGCCTTGAAAAATATTCGATGCACACACACACTAAGACTGAATATTATGTTCTATTTGCAATTAAAGATTGATAATTGTGTGTATTGGGTTATTGAGAAGAGACTAGAGAGTGCTGGACATTTTTTTGGGCGGAGAGGGCCTTTTATCAGTTATTAAAGTATTAAAGTTGAAAAGCAATGATTCAAAGTTCATCCATTCCGGGCTTTGAACCAGCTGCGCGGAGGACATCGCAGCATTCAGGCCGCCGGCTCTATCCACTGGGCTATCTATTCCTTACACAATCTATCTGTTTTTATATTACTCATAATTGTCTTTTTGTTCACAACTTCTCCACATTTCGAAGTGATCCCGAGCCAGAACGACCTATCTTTCTTCCTGGCTTGCTCTATAATGATCCAATTCAAATGCAATACCAACAACAACTCAACAGCAACAACGCAAACTACGACAACAACCCACACATTGCGCATTGTTTAGAGCGGTTATAAAGTGTTGAAGTGCTCAAATTCGAAACTGTTTCAACCTGTCACCTGTCAGAATAGAGACGAGGCAGTGCATTGAATCACCTGATTGGACGGCGAACCAGTCAGGTGATTCATTAAGGAAATGAAGCAGTTGCTGGTTCAGACGTCACATGTCACGTGATTTGAAGCAGTATCTGCTTCTGACGTCATATGTCACGTGATTTGAAGCAAGCTTCGAATCACTGCTTCTATGGAATAGGAAGTCCAGGGTTGAAGCTCTGTTCGAAGCTTCAGTGTCAAACTGCCATCACTACTTGTTGTCGTTGACTGTGTTCACGGGGAGGAGTTCTGTATGTATTATTGAGCCTTGAAATAAAGGTATTTTCTGTTTAATCTGTGTTTGGGTCCTGCCTGCTTCGCTCAACCGTGACAGAAGGATCTCACCAGAAATGGACCCAGCAGATGATCCATTTGAGGTGGAGGTACTAAAATGTACCTTTTCATTGGCTCGTTGTTATGGTACGTGGAGGGGAGCGTCCAGTGTTCAGCAGAAAGAGGCTGCTCTGGCAGAGGCGCACCAGATGGCAACAGAGAAACCATGTTTGGTGAAGTTCTTACCTGGCTGGATTATGGACTTCCTCCCGACATGGGATTCCCGGCCTGCTAGCCCCAGGCATGCTAGCCTCCTGCCTCCCAATTCCCTTCCTGACACCATACGTCTCGGTTTGTTCTGTCTGGAGTCAGCCCCTGCTTCTTCCTCATTTTCTGCTCCAGAACCGGCTCATACAGCCATGGTTCCGGCTCCAGAACCGGCCCATACCGCCATGGTCCAAGCCTCTGTTCCGGTCCCAGCAGCCATGGTTCCGGCTCAAGTACCGGACCCAGCAGCCATGGTCCCGACGCCAGCTCCCCGTGTCCTTTCGGCGTACCGGCCGACTCCAGCACCTCGTCTCCTGTTGGAGGTCCCGCCGTCACCTGTTCCGCCGGGGGTCCTGCCGACACCATGTCCTGTCCTGTTGGGGATCCCGCCGACACCTGTCCCGCCGGGGGTTCTGCCAACTCTGTGTCCTGTCCTGTTGGAGGTCCCGCCGACACCTGTTCCACCGGGGGTCCTTCCAACACCGTCACCTGTTTCGCCGGGGGACCTGCCGACACCATGTCCTGTCCTGTTGGGGGTCCCGCCGACACCTGTCCCGCCGGGGGTCATGCCAACTCTGTGTCCTGTCCTGTTGGAGGTCCCACCGACACCTGTTCCACCGGGGATCCTGCCAACACCGTGTCCTGTTTCGTCGGGGGTTCCACTGGGGGTTCTGCCTACTCCATGTCCTGTGTAGTTGGGGGTTCCGCTGAGGGTCCTGCCAGCCCCATGTTCTGTCCCTTGAGGGGGGGTTCTGTCATGGTTTTGATTGTGGTTTTCATTTTCCACTTTATTTTGAAATGTTTTCCTCCTTGTGTCTTGTCTGGTCCTACTTCCTGTGTTTGCCTTCCTGTAGTTAGTTTCCCTGGTGTGTCTGATTGTCTGATTGTGTTCACCTGGTGCCCCTGTGTTTTCTCCTCCCTCCTCACCTGTCTCTTGTTTCTTTGATTAGTCCTGTGTGTATTTAAGTTCTGGTTTTTCTGTCTGTCTTTGTGAGATCCTTGTTTGTCTTTGACTGTGTTCACGGGGAGGAGTTCTGTATGTATTATTGAGCCTTGAAATAAAGGTATTTTCTGTTTAATCTGCGTTTGGGTCCTGCCTGCTTCGTTCAACCGTGACAATGGACCACTTTTGGACAAAATGTCCTCTCCATTAAAGGCAGCTCTTTCTGGAATAGCCTCCCAACTGAGATACGGGATTGTCCCACTCTCAATAGCTTTAAAGGTCAACTCAAAGAATGGCTGAGAAACAAACAGACGTGCAATCACCGCCAAATGCACTTTAACACAGGGCTCTCTCCTCTTGCACTTTAGGTAGCTCTTGTATCCTCTCTGGCACTTTATATGTTGTTGCTGCTATATTGTATTACCATGTCATAAATACTTGTGTATGCTGCTCTTGCTCTCTTGCACTTTTTGCATATCATGTATTTTGTTTTTGCTATGTTTGTAAAATGTAATCTTCTTAAATGTTTTATGTGAGGGACTGCGGATAGAAATTAGCTCAAAGCTAAATCTGGCACTGTTACGCTTGACACATTTTTAATGTTTTAAGTGTTCATCACTTAGCAGTGTCCCTGCCAAATGATTAAAAATAAATAGCCATGTCATTTTATTGTTTTATAAATCTCCAAACTATCCCACATTGTATCTATATTTTGAATCTAGTAGCTACATTACATCATCCAGTAACAAGTAACACATGAACACGATCTAATGTTTTGTACTTGCTTTTGATAGTTATCGTGTATAAATGTTGTTTCTGTTCTTGCAAATGTTTCTTTTTCTCAGGTTTATCATGCTCAATAAAATTGATATCTAAATCAGACTACTTGAATAAATCAAGATTACATAAAAAATGTAGATAACGTATCCAGGTCTAAGGACAGACAGACAGACAGACAGACAGACAGACAGACAGACAGACAGACAGACAGACAGAACCTTGGAGGACACTCCTTCCCAGTGCAGAACTCATGTGTTGGCTCAGGTCTGGTCAGAGAGTCACAGTAAGTGTCGTCCACCTCACTGCCGTCATACCGCACACACAGGGCATAACTGGTGGTGATACCTAGAAACACACACAGACTGTTTACAGATTCAAGGAGCTACACTGTTTACATGTACTTTATCTATAGCTGATTCAACTAAAGCTTGGTAAAACATTTGAGTAGAAACACAAAATATTATTATTAACCATAAGCAGAATCTGTTCACATTAAGTAAGTCAAATTGATTCATAAAGCGCTTTTCACAGACATGGTCACAAAGTGCTTGACAAAACATTCAAACATCATAGGAATCATAAAATAATAAATGACCACACAAGCCACGTGTTAAGAAGTGCTAAAAACACAAAACACAATAAAAACACAATAAAACATAGGATAAAATAGAATAATATAAAAGCACACAGATGACATTAGTCATCCCTTTCACTGCAGAGAGTAATGCAGTGTGAAGTATTGCCATGGTTACCTGTAAACTAAATGATCATGTATTAAGAATAATGTTTAAACCTGGCTCTGTCTGTTTTCTGATGTGCAATATAAAACATCCAGTCCATCCGATCACATACTGATATTTTCTTTAACTAAGCTTTTGAATCTGCATTATCAAAACATGGAATAAGTGTGTGTAGTTACATGTTGTGAGTGTGTGTACCTGTTGTGCAGGTGGAGCTGCAGGGAGCGTACGCAGAAACCTTCCAGCGGTACATGTCCGCAAGACTGATGTCGGGCTCCAGACCCACATCAAAGTCATTACTGCAGGGACACAGACAGGCACATCTTTCACATTTCCACTTGATTCAATACAAATGATCATGCTGTGAGTTCATTCAGTTATGTAACAGTGAGGGAAACAACTGGAGCATAAGTATGGTCACACTATTGGGAAAAAATAAGTAATTGCAATTATTTTGAGGTAGAATATGATTTGTGGGCCAGTATATCTCTGCAGCTCCACGAACTTCAAATACAAATTGTATATACACATATAAAGGCTTTAAAACATATTGTGTGTCCTGCAATTTGAATATTGCACCAGGACACATAATCATTTCTATTATGTCAATTACTTCTGAAACCCTGCAGGCAAACTTATACAACAGCCACTAAGATACAAGATCATAGACAGGACTGATCTTAATGACTTACACAATTAGATATAATATCTTTCCTATCTTATATTGACCTATTAAAAGCTATAATAACATGTTATATCTTATCTATTAGCACGGACAGCAGTTAGCTCGTACCTCTCAGTGTTTGCAGCCTGGACGGAGGGCCCCTGCTGCAGCTGTACCAGGACCCCAGTGTGTGTGCCACTCTCTCTTTCGGTGTGTGTAGCAGAGTGTGTGTCTGTGAGCATGTCTGAATGTGTTTCTGTTTGTGCTAGTGAGAGTGGATCAGGGAGTGTGTGTTCAACAGAGTGTGTGTTTGACTGAGTGAGGGAGTGTGTGTGTAAGTGTGTCTGGTTGTAGTGCAAGTCCTCCAGCAGCAGATAGGGGGCGTCTTCTGGCAGCGCTACAGAGAGGACACACAAATGGAGGTTATTATTCAGATGTATCATATTCTAAAAAAAATTTTTTTATTTAAATGTTCTTCTACATTTGTGTTTCTACATTTTGGACTGTTTGCTTATTATTTTTGACATTTTTGCTTTACTTGGCTGAATTCTACATCTTTCAATAAAAAAGTGTCAAAGGTATAATGGAAAATATTAAAATATTTCCAGGAAAAATGTCCCTTGCATCAGAACAGGATATTTCAGTTATCATTGTTTTAATTTTTAATTTTCCTAAAGGTATTTACTATACTGGAGCTCAGTCTCTGCTTTGATTTCGGCCTGCAGTCCCTTTGTGGTCTAATTAAGGCTAAGCTGGCCCACAAGTATTCCTGTAATATATATATATATATATATATATTATACATATATATATATATATATATATAGAAAAAGCTTCATCAGTGTCTCCTACCAGGGAAAGGCAGCACCAGAGTGTTGTCATCTGCAGCGGCGGGCTCGTCAATTGAGTTGGAGGAACTTCCTAAATGAACAGAAAAATAAATCTGAGAAATAAATCAAATACATAGAGAACAATAATGTCCGACAGACAAAACAGACAGACTTCAACATGAACAGGTTACTGCCAGAGTACTCCATGGTAGGGATTTGTTTCTTAAAGCATGAGGGAGGCTAACTATAAGTTTCCAAATCGGTCAAAATGTGCTCTCCATTTCTCTCTCTGTGTCATTAGAGCTAAAAGATACATTGGCCAGGATGGTAGTAGCCATATACACTTGTCCTCATTTTGGCTCTTATGTCAACCAATAGGTATCGAGAGTAAGCAGTACACAGAATGAAACATAGTTTGTCCGCCAAAGAGTTTGCTTTGAACTCAACAATTCAAAAAGAAACGCAAGGTCACAAACATATCAAAAAAATGTTTACAAAATAAAATAAAAATATGAATCTGGCCACGTTCAAGTGTGGAAGAAACTCCTTCAATACGTTTTTTACTTTACTTCTTATTTCTATAAATAAGTTTTATTTTTACTTTACTTCCAATTTCCCCAGGGATAATTAAAGTATTCAGATTCTGATTGTCCCGTTCACAAGAACGGGACAATCAGACCTGGAAACATGAAGCGCCTGGCTGTTTGTGGCGCAGAGGCAATACAAAAATAAAAGGCTGAACTGAAGACACTCACGGTATCCAGAGGGTCCTGGGGGTCCTGGCTCCTCCACATCATTATGGCTGAACACATGACTGGTGACATCAGCAGCTCTGTACAGCAGGATGGCAGCAGGAGGAGGGGGCTGGGGGTCCTGATCTCCCACACTTCCTCCTCCTCCTCTTCCTGTAGCTGGACATCTGATTGGTGATTGACAGATATTACACTCCCTCTGCTGTGATTGGTCGCAATCATGTCCCCGTTCACCCCATTATAAGTTAGGTTCACATGTCCAGTAGTGATGATTTCTGCAGCGCTGATGTCATGAGGTGTGCGGGGGGTGGTATATTCAAAGGTGATGTGGGGGAGCTTCCCATTCAGGTTGTAGTACTTTGTGACCAGAGAGAAAATCAAAAGGTCAAATACTTCATACTCATTCCTGCATGAGACACACATGTTCTTGTGCAAGTGTGTATGTGTGTGTGTCCGTTCTTGTGTGTGTGTGTGTGTGTGTGCGTGGTGTGTGTGTGTGTGTGCGTGTATGTGTGTGCGTGCGTGTGTGTGTGTGGTGTGTGTGTGCGTGTGTGTATGTGTGCATGTGTATGTGTGTGTGTGTGTGTGTGTGTGTGTGTGTGTGTGGTGTGTGTGTGTGTGTGTGTGTGTGTGTGTGTGTGTGTGTGTGTGTGTGTGTGTGTGTGTGTGTGTGTGTGTGTGTGTATACCATAACATTGAGGCCCTGTAGTGTGGGTCCCTGGGCGATGATGTACTCCAGCCCATCAGAGAACACATTGCCTGGACGTCGGTATTTAAACACTGTTCCTGCCACATGGAAGTTTTGTGGGTTGTCAAACACTGTGTTTCCGTTGAAGAAGAAATGACCAGCTTCATCTGACAGAGCTGGACAGAAGGGAATCAAACAGTGCTATTCAGAACTGGGTCAGAACCCACAGACAATTATGTCATTTTCAAGAACTTGTTTTGGAAAGTCCCGTTAGGGTTAGGGCTAGGGTTAGTGAAATCTGCAGTCAATGTTTAGCTAGCTAACCTTTAGCTAATATGCAACCATTGTTAACATCGTAAAAGCACTCTGTTGATATATGAGTTTATTGACCTTAAAGAAGACGTGGGTTCTTACCAAGGATGTTCTCGGTCTTGTGTCTCTCTATGATCTGAATGTCTGAAGCTCCAGCTGGGATGTTGGTGATGAACACATAGCCTGATGAAAGAAACACCTTTACACACAGGCACCATTTTTCAGGTTATGAACTTATCATCCGGGAGCAGGGTAAAACACATTGTGTACCAAGTCAAACAAGAGACAGACATATGGCTAAAATGTCCCAAACCCGTGTTTCTCTTGGGTCACAACCAGGATACCCGGATCTATAGCACCTCCAGGGTCAGTTCTACTAAACCACAAAAACCTTCGTCTCCACTCACTAGTGGTATATCGCCATGCAGATACTTTTGTTTGTATACTGTGTGTTCATGTTTTTGAGGCTTTGGCTGGCTACCAAATAGGATGGAAACTTTATCATGTGTTTTTTATGTGGTCAGAGCATTACAAAAAACATGTTAAAAAACTAAAAACACTGTTAATGAAGATAATCTAGCGTTTTGCTTTCTATATCAAAAAATGAAATTGTGTTTATCAATGTTAGAAACTGGATAACACCTAGAAGTACAAGACATTCGGTTTTTTGTGATTTGTTTGTTGTTTGTTTGTAGCCTTTATTTAACCAGGTGAAAGCCCCTTGAGATCAAAAGATCTCTTTTTCAAGGGTGACCTGCAGCACATTGGTTACACATGTAACATGAAAACAACAGAACAACAATAAGGACGACATACAACATAAATTACAGGGTACAGTTTACAAACTCTATTTACAGTGACAGGTACCATGAGTATCAGACAGCATGTCACCCAGCCGAGTTTTAAAATGATGCAGGGGAACCAAAGTGCTCAGTTTTAAACATGTTTGCAGACTGTTCCAAGTTAGTGGAGCTGCACAACTAAAAGCTTTCTTCCCTAAGACAGTCCTAGCACTTGGCACATTTAATAAAACCACATCATGAGATCTCAGGCAATAAGTACTTTCAATTCGTCGAGAGATCAGAGAGCAGATATAAGAAGGTAGTTTACCCAACATGGCTTTGTAGATGAACATGTACCAGTGACTGAGCCTCCGTACAGTTAGTGAAGGCAGACCTGCCTTGGCATACAGGGTACAGTGATGAGTAAGTGCTTTACAGTTAGTAACAAATCTCACGCACTGTGATACGCGGCATCTAACTTTTCCAGGCAATGGGCAGGTGCATTCATATAGATCAGATCACCATAGTCCAGCACAGGTCAAAAGGTCACAGAGCCTTTTCCTGGCTTCAAATGAGAAACAGGACTTGTTTCTAAAAAAGAAACCTAGTCTAACCCTCAGCTTTTTAAGCAGATTAATGACCTGAAGTTTAAAAGTAAGAGAATCATCAAGCCAGATACCTAGGTATTTATAACAGGTAACCACTTCGAGTACTTGTCCTTGCATAGTAACAATATCCAAAGCAGTCTCTGGAGTCTTTTTAGCTTTAAACCATAGTGCGATTTAAACCATAGTGCTAATAACATGAATGAAAATTGTGACTAGATATACTATTTAACAACCAAACTTTCCACGATGAAGACAGGACATTAAAGAGATACTTAAACGATATAATTAAACAATAACTGCGAAAATATCTCAATACAGTATTGTTGATGCAAAAGGGGGGGCTAAAATGAACATTCAATACATTTGATAAAGTTTGACATCTCTCTATATATTCATTGAGAACATACAAAATGAAATGACATAGATGGAATCCAAATGTACATATTGGCATTGACTGGCTGAATGTTTCTCTTGCACTTGTTCTACCCACTCCAAACAAAGCACCTTGGTGAGATACAGTCTGCAGTAAGAAGCCCTGACGTTATTCAAAAGCTCTTCCCTTTAACAGCTTCATGCTTCCACAGGCTAAGATTATGGAAATAACAAATGAAGCTACCTAACTATCGTGGAATCTGACCTGAATTGTAGTCACAATGACACAGTCAGCTTACCTACCTTAAGAATATATAGGATTAAAGGACTTATGGTTCAGCAGAATGTGTACATGTGATGTGACATGTGAACAAATCCATTAGAAATCCATTAGAAAGCTGCAGCTGATTCAGAACGCTGCTGCTCGAGTCCTCACTAACACTAAGAAAGTGGATCAGTCCAGTTCTGAAGTCTTTACACTGGCTTCCTGTCTGTCAAACACATTGAAATACTGCTGCTGGTTTATAAAGCACTGAGGAGTTTATTCTGATCTCCTGCTACATTATGAACTATTCAGAACGTTCAGGTCTTCTGGGACAGGTCTTCTGGGACAGGTCTGTTGCTAATATGTAGAAGCAGTGTTTAGTTATTGTGCTCCATATTTCTGGAATTAATCCCAGAGAACTGCAGGTACACTGCAACTCTCACTTCTTTTTTTTAATCCAAGTTTAGGACTTTTCTGGTTGCTTCTGCCTTTTATTAGATCAAAGAATGATACACATCTGTCTGCATGTGTGTTTGTGTGTGTGTTACCTAACTGTGTGAGTGCCTTCCTGTATGATCCAGAGATGCGCTGGCAGGACGTCCCGTTGCCTCCACACATTCCACACCTGTCTACTGTCCTACTGCTGTACAGCTCCCCATCACAACCCACAGCCTGAAATAAAGAACAACATTAACAACACTTTAGTGCTCAGTACCATTAGGCTGCTAGTTATTGAGAGGATCACTCATCCAGCCAAGAATCATTTGCTATAATGAGTGTAAAGACTACATCATTCATAGTAGTAATTCAGACAGAAAAATAAAATCCCATCTTTTCCATGTTGGGTTACCTGACATTTCCCCTCTATACAGACTCCGTGGTATTTGGTATCGCGGCAGAATGTACCATCATGTGCAGGAACTAGCAGCTGTCGCTCACCACTCATGGTGGTACACTGCAGGTCACATGGCTTATTGGAGATGCTGATGTAGTCAGCTACACAGGAAATTAAATATTTAAAAATATATTTATTTGAGTGACATCACATTACAAAGAGACTAACAGATTGAAGTTTACCTGGGTAGAGAGGGATCCACTGGTAGTACCTTCTTCCAAAGGCTTTAGAATTGAATTGGGAACACTGGTGCTGTTTGAAGCTGACACTGGGGCTGGGACAGGGCTGAAAACACAACACACATACACTTATAGAAAATACACCTGCAGCATAATGTTTGTTCTACAGTGAGTGTCTCAATAAAGAATGAATCTCTTGAGTATTGAAATCAGTGTAGCGCCATACCTGGTGTGGACAGAGTTGGTACTGTTTAGGAGATCCGACACAGTATGAACTGTTTATGTTCTGGGTGGTGGACAGCCTGAGGAAAAGACACAATGTAATGAGCATACTGTATTACATGGACACACACAAGATGCATACAATATAAGAGTAAATGGACATCCAACACTGTTATCCCAGCATCATCAGAGGGGATGATGGCCTTGGTGCCTCAGCAATCTAGTGTAGCAGGAGTATGCAATAACAACTTCAGTTACTGTTGAATGGTTATTTCTTTCTAATCAAACGCGGAAGAATTTAAGAAAGAATATTTCTCAAATTGTTTCTTCATTCATTTGTAGGATGAATTAAAGGGGCCTTTTATGTTCATTTTCAGGCTTATATTTGTACTGCCTACCTCTTTTCACCCTCTGTCTGAAACCAGAGCCCAGCATGCTCTGATTGGTTAACTAGCCGGCTCTGTTGTGATTGGTCAACTGATTAAAGATGTGTCGGAAAAGTCCAACCTACTAGCCTATAGTTACAATGTGTTGAAGCGCTAGCCAATAGAATCATGAGTGTTACATAGAGATGTTACTATGTTACAGAAGTAAACAAAGGAGTCCAATGGAGGCGTTTCAGGCAGTGTGGCAGACAAACTCCCTCTGGAGGGAACACAGGGATTTTAAACTTTGCAGACCATTTACATGCACAAAACCTATAGAACACTCTACAGGAGAGAGGAAAGCCCCCCAAAGAGCATAATAGGGCCTCTTTAAATGACTTGTCGGTGTGTTACATTCTGAATGGTCAAAGTTGGGTAAATGTCATTTGAGCTATAACTAATGTGATTCCATTTGTATTTGTAGTGGTTGTAAGTCAGAGGAAACATGACACACGATCAACATAAGCTGACTCTGAAGAACAACTTGAATGTGTTTTTGATAGTAAAGGAGTCATGATCTTATTATTCTCTTTATGCCAGATGAACGGAACACATCCAAAGGGTCTCAGGACTTTCAAAATATAGCAACATTTCGCAACTTGTAACATGTGTTTGCAAAAGTTGTACCAAGAAAAATCTGTCTAACAGTGCTGTAGTTTATAGTTAACATGAACAAGTAATGAAGGACAGATAGGGCCCAATGCATCTGTCTTCCATTACCATGCATGCACTGCACCCCCCACACACCTCCTCTGTCTATCTATCCGAGGCTTTCTTTCTTCAGCCCATCCTCCTACGCTGTTTAGGCACTAAAGTAGGAGAGACTGCAAGAAGAGGTGAGCTGGAGGTCACTATGTGAGAGTGTCACATCTAATTGGTAGAAGGTGATGAGGGTAAGACAGGAGAGGAAGAGGAGGGAGAAAAAAGGCGAAAAGGGGAGGAAATGAACGACAAAGATGAGAAGAGTGTGGGAAAAAGAGGTGAAGAGGAAAGAAAAAGAGTACAAAATAGAAGGAGTAGAAAGAGGGGCAAACGTGAGAGAAGGAGAAGAACAAAGAGAGGAGGAAGAAAGGGGGAGGAGGGGGAAGAAGGCCAGCAGTGAGGGCAGGGTGGCGTTAATCTTGGTTGACAGACATTTCCGCAAGTCTGACAGGGAGAGGTCAAAGGTAACAAGATGGCTACAAACACACATTCTATCAACGCTCTACCTAACTTCCCTCTGCCATGTCTCGACTCGACTCACTCTCCCCCATGTGTTATGGCTTTGTGCATTTCTTTACATATTTTTCCTCTGGATCTATACATACATTGTTTGTACAAGACATGACACATCATTAAACAGCCAAATTAGCATCAAATTTGGTCTTATATTCTGAAGATTTGGGCTCTGATTTCCTGACAGCTGCCTAAACTCCATTGCAATACAAACGAGTGGTTGTCCACTTACGCTTGTTTGGTACTCTCCTGGCTCCAAACAAACCCACTTGTGCTCTGGTGCGGGATTGGTGCAGTTTAGGGTCTGTTTATTCAAAAGCATGGTGTTATTTGTGCGGTTGTATATTTCGATCTGCTTCACTGGCGTTAAATGTGCTCTCAGAAATCACAAAATAATGACCCTATAAAAATGTTGAGTTGGTCTTTTCCAGTTGGCTATACACAACGTTCTGCTTCAAACAAGCACATTTCAAAGTAGAGTTTGATTCTGATCAATTATCTCATGTAAAGGTTCTACAAAGGCTAAAATCCCTGTGTTTCTCTCCCACTCCCCCTGCCCCAAAACCATATCTGTATACCCTCATACAGTACAGCCTTTTAATCGCTTGAATAAAACAAAAACAGATAGTAAGAGAAGAAAAATGTCGCCTTATAACAACATTACAGTCATAAACTCAACATTAACTCTACAGCTGACAGTAAATATGGGCTGATATTTTATCTAGCACGATGTACAGCTTCTGGTCTGTTTGCTACTTTTGATGGGACTGAGTGAAAGGTTATAAGAGTTCAGCCCATCTCCACCTGTTACTTTATGCCTACTTCTTATATTTCCTCCAAGCTGTGCTTGGTTTGAATGACCACAGGTGCTTGAACTGATTGCTCACATGCGTTTGCACACTGAGACTCTGCTGTTTTTTTAGCTTGCACTAATGGCGCATTTCCACTACAGGGTCTGGCTCGGTATGGCTAGGCCTCGTTAGGCCTTGATAGGACTGGCTCACTTTATGCTGCGTTTCCATTACAGTTTAGTAGCTGGGGCAGTAACTATAGTAACGCAGTGTAGGCGGAGCCGTGACGTCATCTTGCTGTTAGCCCTCAGAGCTCACAGCTCCTCATATCTGTTCAGAAACTAGACAAAAGTTAAACAAGTACAAACCACAGACTGTCTGTGTCATGGAAATACAGTTGCTGGTTTATTTATGTCTGTAGGCCGTTGTTGTGAGTGTGGACGGTCGGAGCATATACTGCGTTAGCTTAGCCGATCTCCATTCAGACAACACGCATTTTAAAAGGTTTTTCGCCTGCCGTCTGTCTGCAGACTTGTCAAAGCATTAATTCATGGTTTTTACTAACCGGTATCAGTATGTTGTTACTTCGGCATCATTTTGAAACGTGTATTACAATTAAATCACGGTCAAATATGTTCATCTTGTTGTAGTTGTAGCCCCCTTGCCAGCGATTCTCTCTCTAGTTTAGCATACTCAGCCCGACTCAGCCTGGTTGTTGGCCCGCTAAGAACCTCGATTTTATGGGGCCAGAAAAACTGTGAAATAGTACCCGCTAGCCGGAACTACGCCAAGTGGAAACGCAACCAAAAACGGGCCGGGCACGGCACGGCACGCTTAAAGCGAGCTCCGCGCTGTAGTGGAAATGCGCCATTAGTTTGGCCCTTAGTGCACACAACATAGAAGTAATAATCCCTCTATAACAGTGTGTATTAAACAATATCGTTTTTTGGACATACTACCTCTGTATGAGACAGTGTCTATCCTGACTCCTTACTCCTCCTCCACAGCTCCTGGAACAGGAGGACCAACTGGACCACTCTCCCCACCACTGAAACACCTCCTCCTGGCAGAAAATATACAAAACAGTGAGACACAACAGTTAATGCCTGATGTTTGTATGCCTCCGCCAACCTGTCATGTTGCAGTTTACATACATGTCTGTCCAAAAATATATTTTATCGTAATAGACATTTGGGAGAAATTGTGATAATTAACATATACATTATTAAGTTATGTCCAAAAAACGTTTTGTGAGGTCACAGCGACATTGAACATCAAAATCAGATTCCAATCCGTCGTTAAGTCCGAGTGGATGTGTGCAACACATTTGAAGAAATTCCCTTCAGGAATTCAGTGTCACTGGATTGCATGAAGCACCCAGTCGTTGTTATCAAAGACCAGCACATATCCACTCTCATTCTGTGTCACAATGATGAGCACTGAGGAAGAAATCTCCAGAAATCTCTATGTTGTCTTGAAAGCAGGGGATTTCTTGTGGGAAGCTTGGTAAACAAACAAATTGTAGATTTGTCTAAAGAAAGAATTCAACATTCTCCCACCATTGACAAAGTGGATGTTGACAACATTGGTCATTTTGAAACCAAAGCACAGTCTATGGAGTTATGTTCGCCTGCAGGGCCAGTGGGGCAGTGGATTTGAAAAAAATGGCTTACTCCTTAGACACCAGGGTTGGGGTCGAGCGGTTTTTTTTTGCTTAGAAATGTTCGAACAGAATGAAATGACTGGAAGTGCTTAAGTGTCAGCCATGATAAAAGCTGTTTGAATTCTCTAGATGATAGGAAATACCATATTTACCAAAGGGAAGGAGGTAATGCTGTACAACAGTACCGCAGCCCCAACATTTAAAGTGACTCACAAAGTGACAAACAGATCATGGAAGTTACGCTGCTTCTTATGCCATAGATTCCAGAGTATTTATATGTTTTTGAACTTTCAACAATATATTAAACCAAAAGTGGAAATATGAACGTCATGCCAATTACTGTCAAATGGTCAATGAAGTCAAAATGTCACTGTTTACTGACTTGGATGGGTTTATTTCCACATGTTTGAATGGCGATGTGCACAGCACACACAGTAGATATAAGTTATCCATATATTGGTTTAATATTATTTATTTAAATAATTTCATACAATCATTCTAATAAGGATTTTTGTTGATAAATACGAGTGGAAAGGAGGGTGAGCAACCATTTCCTTTAACTTTCCATTTATTATTTATTATTTTATGTCAAACTTTGGTAATTAAGTTATATATATTTAACTGTTTTACACTTTTATATGAAACTACACAATTAGAATGCACAGGGCAAAGTATCCAGATGCGCAATTAGTAGTCCATCAGAGGAGAAATGATATTTCACCACGGCAGATGCATTTCAATAACATCAGCTCGCGCATCATTATTACGTCTCCCAGTGTCCGTGCAGTCTCTTTTCCTAAGTCCTGATGAATCCTCTTACACATCTTCCCTTAGCCCTAAGATGTTTTTCACAGAGGTTTAGGAAAATAGTTTAGGAAAAGACAAAGCGTCTGAGTATCACACATCAGATCAGACAACCAAAGCAAATTTGTGGGAGCAGGATGTTAATTGAGAGAAGTTCTATCGGCTTTTAACCGAATATAAACTCATTACTTCAGTCTGTAGTGACATGGAGCTTCAACACGCTGCATCACATCATGGGAAAGAATCATTCACAACTCAGAAAGGCGCTGAACTTCATCAACAGAGTGTGGATGATGAAAGATTGTAAACTCATGTGGGAAGTGGAAGCCTTGTGGAATGACAGTCCAATAACAAAAACACGAGCAGGACAAGAGAAGCATTGTCACAGAGGGATCCTGGTGTATGGGCTATATGTAGTGTGTGTTAAGTTACAGGTATGTAAATATTGCTGTTACTACGTCACCTGTGCACCCCCGGGTAATCCCAGTGGTCACATTACTTAACTTACATGGAGTAAGTGGTGAACAGCTGGGGGGAATTAGGAGCATGGATGTTTTTTACCGACTGGCTATGTGCATCTGTGTGCCGATTATTGGTTGTACGATATTTTTACAAGCTTGTTTCTTTTTATCCATTCGGTGCATCAAGTTTTGTATATTACTCAGTCTAAATGGCCTCACATTATAGTCACACAAACTTTACATCACACCTTTCTTAGAAGAGAAAGCAGATTTGTAGTGAGTGCGTGAGTGTTATTACCTTGTTGCCTGTCTGTTTGACATGCTGACTTCCAGAGCTGTGTGACTGCAGATGGATGTTACGTTGCTCCACCCTCCCTTCACTTCTGTCCTGGCAGACACACAACACATACACACACACGCATATACATGATCATAGAACATATATACCCTGTGACCCCACATGTATCAGTTAGCTAGCTGCAGTTATTTGTCCTTTTCATGTAAGTTCAGCAGTAATACATTCTACGTGGGCCGAATTACGGAAAGGTAAAGCTGCGGTTTGATAGAACCACTCATTTTCAACGCGGTGAGAAGAAGAAACTTTCACTTTTTCTATGTGATAATCTCATGAATAAATAGCATAGGCCTCCTCTTTCTTCTACTTTTCTTACAGAAATTTGAAAGACAGACCTGGCCAATCAATATAACTGAATTTAGTAAGGTGTAGGTTGTTGATCACAGACATGAATTTATTATTCCTTTCAACCATTTTCACCTAGATAAATGTTCAATACTTACTAGTATCTTAATATTTAGTTCATTTACAAAGTTTGGAACAGATAATAGACCAAGTCAAATCAAATATGCAGGTTTGTTTGGCCTATGGATACATATGTATACTGCTCAGTGAGAACATTATGAATTAAGAATATAGAATATTATATTTGCAATCATAAAGGCAGGCTTGGAGAGTAACGGAATTATGCAAAGGAATACAACAAAAGGTAACTGTATTCTCTTACAGCTACATTCAAAATGTATAATCAGATTACTGGCACATTTAAAAAAAGATTAGGATAACTATTATTATAGGTAGACATAGTATCTGAATGTAGTTATTGGTTTCATTTTGACTTTCATTCTTCTGTATTTAAAAAACCTTTATTTAAATACAGAAGGTAAACAGCTGATTTATTCAACTAAAATACTGAATTTGACTTTAATTTAATCTGAACACTTTTGATCCTAAATATCTTGGTTTCTCCTTTTCTAAGGACACGTTGATCTGTTGTCTCACATAATACACTCAAGAAAGAAACATCTTATTGATATGTATTTTCTCTTGTATTTATTTGCATTTCAACTTGATAGGGTACTTCAAAATTAACGTAAAGTAATCAGGTTACATTACTTTAATATTTTGATACTCAGATTAGGCTACTGATAAAAGAATGTTTCAAGGTAACTATATAGGAACAAAATGAGTAACCCTTTCAACCCGTCACAAAGGTTAATGGTAGGCTCTTTACAACTATCTGTATACCCAGGGTCAAATGTCATTTGTAAATTATTGCTAATGGTAAATTCTCAATTGAGCAAGTATTGATTTGGTTTGCTGTGTATCAGAAGGATGTGACACATTCCAAGTCCAGTCTCAGTAACACACACAAACACACACACACACACACACACACACACACACACACACACTCAATCCCACTACTGTGTTGTCTAAACAGGGCCCTAAACAAGCCTCACAGGCTCCTTCTTACCCTCTGGCCAACTCAACATAGAAACACACAAATGAAGCATTTTGGAGCTAAATGCACAGTAATAGTTGCTTACTATTACTATTATGGCGATAAAAGTGTCTGACGTGGAATAAAGACACAACTTAATGTTTGGTAGGATGACACAGACGCATTCTAATGGTTCAGTGACTTCATTAGGTGCTACAGATTCCAAGTGCAGAGAGTTTTTTCAATTGAAAACATCTTTGTAAAAAAGATGTACAAAGAGCATGGTTAACATCTTCCTGAGCAAGGTTTTGGGTGTGGAGATCGATTTAAGATGTGGGGAAGTAGAATGGCTCAAAACACTCTTATATGATAATAACCTTTAATCAGTGGGTAAAGTTAATAATTAGATGTACTCAAGTACTGTACTTAAGTGCAAGTTTGAGGAACTTGTACTTGAGTATTTCATTTGTCAACATCACTGAAAAAATACTTCAGTTACAACATTTACAAGCTACCCTGCAGTATACAAAGTAATTCAAACTAGATGCACCTTTACCAAGACATTAATGCATTAATAATTATAATCAAAACATATGATATATATTATTCTGAAATTATGATCATAACTAGAAAATGCATTTCCTGCAGAAAATGCGTGCGAGTGCTGTAAAGTTTGTAAACTGTGAACATTTGTGGCTGAATTTAGCTGAAAATGCAGAAAAAGCTGAATATGTTATTAGCTGAATGGTCTCTGTAGCTGCTTTTAGCTACAGAAACCAAGTAAGTGTGTTGCTGAACTTAGCGGAGAAATGCAGTAAAGTGAAATGATTTGAATCAAATTGTTACAGCTCAAATGCATTGCAATGACTTTGTTGAAAACTTGAAAGTGAAATGTTAAACTGGAAGAGTAGGAAAAATAGTGAAGAAGCTTAATATTTAAAAGAAAAGCTTTAAAAAAGGTATAAACAACAACATGTATAGCCTCAATGTCCTGAAATAGCTGAATAATGTAATAGTTGAATGGTTTCTGCAGCCGAAAGTAGGCTGAAGGAGTTAGATATCAGAAGTAAGTAGTAGTGAATGAATGTGTATTAGGAAGAGAAAAGAAAGTAAAAAGGCTTGGGAAAGCAGCAGAATATATTGACTGCAAACTTTTCGACTAAAACCATACGTCACCAATAATGGATAAAATATGTGGAACATGTTGAAGTCAGTATGAAGTCTCCATCAGACAGAAAAGATAGGCTGAGACAGTCTGTTAAAGTCCAGTGTGTTTGTCAGTGTTTGTTTCTGTGCTGAGCACCTAATCATAACAAATCATCATGACACCTGTGTGAGCCCAGAGATCAAAGGTTTCCATCTGCCCAGCAACACCATGGCAACCAGCTGCAGCACTGAGTGCCATTAAGAATGCATTGAGGATTATATCTGACAATTTTGCCACCTGTTCAAAAACTATGGCTCCTATAAAAAATGCCCAGAAAGTGAGCATCAGGGAACCCCAATGAACTGATATATGTTGTTTTTTTTGGGTTTTGTGTGTAAAATGTGATGATGGGAGCAGTTTGTCTAAAGTTTACTTCTCTCTGTTCTGAAGAAAGTTCCGGACAAATTTAACATGGGAGTCTATTGGGAGCTAGGTGGACTTTTTGTCACTCAGATCACTATTGGGCCAGAACGGTGGGTCCATTTGATATGATAAAGGCAATTGAGCAGGCCAGACTAATTATGCTCCTGAAATCTTTTGAAATTATTTGAATAGAGTGTATATTTTGGCTCTGAGAGCAGTTTTAAAATATTTTTTCCGAAGATTTTTAAGACCCTCTACACTAAGTGATGATGTCACGCACTCTAGCCCTGAAGAGTCCCTCCCATAGACACCCATTATAAAATCGAAAACGGCCTGAAAACGTTGATAAGTCAAAAACTGTAAAAGATATCAAAAATCTGAAGAACAAGTTTTATAGCTGAAGGTCTTGTGATCATTTTAAAGTTGGAATGAAATCTCTAGCTGAAAGTATGTGGAAGGAGTAGCATTTGGCACAAGGTGTAGGTCAAAGAGGATTTGAAGGTTCCTCCCATTGAGTTCCATGTTAAAAAAAGTTTAAAAAGCTGAATATTTCAAAAAGTATAACATATTTTGAAATGGTTGAAGGTTTCCCATCATGTGATGAGAAGGCTGAATAGTTTGATATTTGAATGGTTTCTGTAGCTGAAAGTATGCTGAAGTTATTGAGAGCCAAAGTATTGGTTGAAATAAGAAGAAGATGAAGAGGAAGAACTAGAAAATGCATTTCCTGCAGAAAATGCGTGTGAATGCTGCAAACTGTGTACATTTGTTGCTGAATTTAGCTGAAAATGCAGAAAAAGCTGAATATGTTATTAGTTGAATGGTCTCTGTAGCTGCTTTTAGCTACAAAAACCAAGTAAGTGTGTTGCTGAACTTAGCGGAGAAATGCAGAAAAGGGAAATGATTTGAATAAAAATGTGTTAAACTGGAAGAGTAGGAAAAATAGTGAAGAGGCTTAATATTTAAAAGAAAAGGTTTAAAAAAGGTAGAACAACAACATGTATAGCCTCAATGTCCTGAAATAGCTGAATAATGTAATAGTTGAATGGTTTCTGCAGCTGAAAGTAGGCTGAAGGAGTTACATATCAGAAGTAAGTAGTAGTGAATGAATGTTTACAAACACCTGTGTATGTGAGCCCAGAGATCAAAGGTTTCCATGGAGATGTGCTGTGAAAGGAGAGCCTTTCCATTGTTCTGAATGAGAAATAAACCTCTTACATTTCTAACTATAGTTTAAAAACGGTAGCTGCCTTCGGTAAAATGTCAACACGTGGAGGATGTCAGGACCGTGAGGAGCGTCGGAATCTGCTTTTTGTGCACTTTCGGGTCCATAATGTGGCATTTTTGGCAGATTGACTAAAGGTGTGCAGCTGGTGCTCTGAGGACAGATCAGACTTGATTTAAAATGGGCCTTAATGGAGACATGTTGAAAGTTGTTGTCACTTCATGCCCTCAGGAGGCATTTTGTTTAATTTATTTTCTTAATTTTTATTTATTTTTCAACGTAGGAGAGGTTTTCCTACATTTTTCACAAAAAATGATGTCCAAGGAGTGTAGGGTTTGGGAATTATGGCAGTTTAAAAGAAAAAATGTAAGGCAAATTTCAAGCTGTCCTCCACTCTAGCTGTGACATCACGCACTCTAAGCCTTAACGAGCTGCGCATAGAGAATCGCAGTGACGCGTCCTAAAACCCGGAAGTAAACTTCTTCCGGTTCCTTCGACAAAAACGCAATGCAATTTCTCCATAGGATTTTGGAAAATAGCTCGAAATAAGGTCTGTGGTTGACACACATTTAAGAGACGGATCACGTTTTGTTTAGTCGGATAATATCCACATGTCTACCCTACTTTATATTTTCTAATCATAAATGTAATCGATAGATTTATGATCGATAGATTTATGATTCAAAATTATAAGAGATGGGTAGACATGTGGATATTATCCGACTAAACAAAACGTGATCCGTCTCTTAAATGTGTGTCAACCACAGACCTTATTTCGAGCTATTTTCCAAAATCCTATGGAGAAATTGCATTGCGTTTTTGTCGAAGGAACCGGAAGAAGTTTACTTCCGGGTTTTAGGACGCGTCACTGCGATTCTCTATTGCGCAGCTCGTTAAGGCTTAGAGTGCGTGATGTCACAGCTAGAGTGGAGGACAGCTTGAAATTTGCCTTACATTTTTTCTTTAAACTGCCATAATTCCCAAACCCTACACTCCTTGGACATCATTTTTTGTGAAAAATGTAGGAAAACCTCTCCTACGTTGAAAAATAAATAAAAATTAGAAAATAAATTAAACAAAATGCCTCCTGAGGGCATGAAGTGACAACAACTTTCAACATGTCTCCATTAAGGCCCATTTTAAATCAAGTCTGATCTGTCCTCAGAGCACCAGCTGCACACCTTTAGTCAATCTGCCAAAAATGCCACATTATGGACCCGAAAGTGCACAAAAAGCAGATTCCGACGCTCCTCACGGTCCTGACATCCTCCACGTGTTGACATTTTACCGAAGGCAGCTACCGTTTTTAAACTATAGTTAGAAATGTAAGAGGTTTATTTCTCATTCAGAACAATGGAAAGGCTCTCCTTTCACAGCACATCTCCATGGAAACCTTTGATCTCTGGGCTCACATACACAGGTGTTTGTAAACATTCATTCACTACTACTTACTTCTGATATGTAACTCCTTCAGCCTACTTTCAGCTGCAGAAACCATTCAACTATTACATTATTCAGCTATTTCAGGACATTGAGGCTATACATGTTGTTGTTCTACCTTTTTTAAACCTTTTCTTTTAAATATTAAGCCTCTTCACTATTTTTCCTACTCTTCCAGTTTAACACATTTTTATTCAAATCATTTCCCTTTTCTGCATTTCTCCGCTAAGTTCAGCAACACACTTACTTGGTTTTTGTAGCTAAAAGCAGCTACAGAGACCATTCAACTAATAACATATTCAGCTTTTTCTGCATTTTCAGCTAAATTCAGCAACAAATGTACACAGTTTGCAGCATTCACACGCATTTTCTGCAGGAAATGCATTTTCTAGTTCTTCCTCTTCATCTTCTTCTTATTTCAACCAATACTTTGGCTCTCAATAACTTCAGCATACTTTCAGCTACAGAAACCATTCAAATATCAAACTATTCAGCCTTCTCATCACATGATGGGAAACCTTCAACCATTTCAAAATATGTTATACTTTTTGAAATATTCAGCTTTTTAAACTTTTTTAACATGGAACTCAATGGGAGGAACCTTCAAATCCTCTTTGACCTACACCTTGTGCCAAATGCTACTCCTTCCACATACTTTCAGCTAGAGATTTCATTCCAACTTTAAAATGATCACAAGACCTTCAGCTATAAAACTTGTTCTTCAGATTTTTGATATCTTTTACAGTTTTTGACTTATCAACGTTTTCAGGCCGTTTTCGATTTTATAATGGGTGTCTATGGGAGGGACTCTTCAGGGCTAGAGTGCGTGACATCATCACTTAGTGTAGAGGGTCTTAAAAATCTTCGGAAAAAATATTTTAAAACTGCTCTCAGAGCCAAAATATACACTCTATTCAAATAATTTCAAAAGATTTCAGGAGCATAATTAGTCTGGCCTGCTCAATTGCCTTTATCATATCAAATGGACCCACCGTTCTGGCCCAATAGTGATCTGAGTGACAAAAAGTCCACCTAGCTCCCAATAGACTCCCATGTTAAATTTGTCCGGAACTTTCTTCAGAACAGAGAGAAGTAAACTTTAGACAAACTGCTCCCATCATCACATTTTACACACAAAACCCAAAAAAAACAACATATATCAGTTCATTGGGGTTCCCTGATGCTCACTTTCTGGGCATTTTTTCATAGGAGCCATAGTTTTTGAACAGGTGGCAAAATTGTCAGATATAATCCTCAATGCATTCTTAATGGCACTCAGTGCTGCAGCTGGTTGCCATGGTGTTGCTGGGCAGATGGAAACCTTTGATCTCTGGGCTCACACAGGTGTCATGATGATTTGTTATGATTAGGTGCTCAGCACAGAAACAAACACTGACAAACACACTGGACTTTAACAGACTGTCTCAGCCTATTCTTTTCTGTCTGATGGAGACTTCATACTGACTTCAACATGTTCCACATATTTTATCCATTATTGGTGACGTATGGTTTTAGTCGAAAAGTTTGCAGTCAATATATTCTGCTGCTTTCCCAAGCCTTTTTACTTTCTTTTCTCTTCCTAATACACATTCATTCACTACTACTTACTTCTGATATCTAACTCCTTCAGCCTACTTTCGGCTGCAGAAACCATTCAACTATTACATTATTCAGCTATTTCAGGACATTGAGGCTATACATGTTGTTGTTTATACCTTTTTTAAAGCTTTTCTTTTAAATATTAAGCTTCTTCACTATTTTTCCTACTCTTCCAGTTTAACATTTCACTTTCAAGTTTTCAACAAAGTCATTGCAATGCATTTGAGCTGTAACAATTTGATTCAAATCATTTCACTTTACTGCATTTCTCCGCTAAGTTCAGCAACACACTTACTTGGTTTCTGTAGCTAAAAGCAGCTACAGAGACCATTCAGCTAATAACATATTCAGCTTTTTCTGCATTTTCAGCTAAATTCAGCCACAAATGTTCACAGTTTACAAACTTTACAGCACTCGCACGCATTTTCTGCAGGAAATGCATTTTCTAGTTATGATCATAATTTCAGAATATATATCATATGTTTTGATTATAATTATTAATGCATTAATGTCTTGGTAAAGCTGCATCTAGTTTGAATTACTTTGTATACTGCAGGGTAGCTTGTAAATGTTGTAACTGAAGTATTTTTTCAGTGATGTTGACAAATGAAATACTCAAGTACAAGTTCCTCAAACTTGCACTTAAGTACAGTACTTGAGTACATCTAATTATTAACTTTACCCACTGATTAAAGGTTATTATCATATAAGAGTGTTTGAGCCATTCTACTTCCCCACATCTTAAATCGATCTCCACACCCAAAACCTTGCTCAGGAAGATGTTAACCATGCTCTTTGTACATCTTTTTTACAAAGATGTTTTCAATTGAAAAAACTCTCTGCACTTGGAATCTGTAGCACCTAATGAAGTCACTGAACCATTAGAATGCGTCTGTGTCATCCTACCAAACATTAAGTTGTGTCTTTATTCCACGTCAGACACTTTTATCGCCATAATAGTAATAGTAAGCAACTATTACTGTGCATTTAGCTCCAAAATGCTTCATTTGTGTGTTTCTATGTTGAGTTGGCCAGAGGGTAAGAAGGAGCCTGTGAGGGCTTGTTTAGGGCCCTGTTTAGACAACACAGTAGTGGGATTGAGTGTGTGTGTGTGTGTGTGTGTGTGTGTGTGTGTGTGTTTGTGTGTGTTACTGAGACTGGACTTGGAATGTGTCACATCCTTCTGATACACAGCAAACCAAATCAATACTTGCTCAATTGAGAATTTACCATTAGCAATAATTTACAAATGACATTTGACCCTGGGTATACAGATAGTTGTAAAGAGCCTACCATTAACCTTTGTGACGGGTTGAAAGGGTTACTCATTTTGTTCCTATATAGTTACCTTGAAACATTCTTTTATCAGTAGCCTAATCTGAGTATCAAAATATTAAAGTAATGTAACCTGATTACTTTACGTTAATTTTGAAGTACCCTATCAAGTTGAAATGCAAATAAATACAAGAGAAAATACATATCAATAAGATGTTTCTTTCTTGAGTGTATTATGTGAGACAACAGATCAACGTGTCCTTAGAAAAGGAGAAACCAAGATATTTAGGATCAAAAGTGTTCAGATTAAATTAAAGTCAAATTCAGTATTTTAGTTGAATAAATCAGCTGTTTACCTTCTGTATTTAAATAAAGGTTTTTTAAATACAGAAGAATGAAAGTCAAAATGAAACCAATAACTACATTCAGATACTATGTCTACCTATAATAATAGTTATCCTAATCTTTTTTTAAATGTGCCAGTAATCTGATTATACATTTTGAATGTAGCTGTAAGAGAATACAGTTACCTTTTGTTGTATTCCTTTGCATAATTCCGTTACTCTCCAAGCCTGCCTTTATGATTGCAAATATAATATTCTATATTCTTAATTCATAATGTTCTCACTGAGCAGTATACATATGTATCCATAGGCCAAACAAACCTGCATATTTGATTTGACTTGGTCTATTATCTGTTCCAAACTTTGTAAATGAACTAAATATTAAGATACTAGTAAGTATTGAACATTTATCTAGGTGAAAATGGTTGAAAGGAATAATAAATTCATGTCTGTGATCAACAACCTACACCTTACTAAATTCAGTTATATTGATTGGCCAGGTCTGTCTTTCAAATTTCTGTAAGAAAAGTAGAAGAAAGAGGAGGCCTATGCTATTTATTCATGAGATTATCACATAGAAAAAGTGAAAGTTTCTTCTTCTCACCGCGTTGAAAATGAGTGGTTCTATCAAACCGCAGCTTTACCTTTCCGTAATTCGGCCCACGTAGAATGTATTACTGCTGAACTTACATGAAAAGGACAAATAACTGCAGCTAGCTAACTGATACATGTGGGGTCACAGGGTATATATGTTCTATGATCATGTATATGCGTGTGTGTGTATGTGTTGTGTGTCTGCCAGGACAGAAGTGAAGGGAGGGTGGAGCAACGTAACATCCATCTGCAGTCACACAGCTCTGGAAGTCAGCATGTCAAACAGACAGGCAACAAGGTAATAACACTCACGCACTCACTACAAATCTGCTTTCTCTTCTAAGAAAGGTGTGATGTAAAGTTTGTGTGACTATAATGTGAGGCCATTTAGACTGACTAATATACAAAACTTGATGCACCGAATGGATAAAAGAAACAAGCTTGTAAAAATATCGTACAACCAATAATCGGCACACAGATGCACATACCAGTCGGTAAAAAACATCCATGCTCCTAATTCCCCCCAGCTGTTCACCACTTACTCCATGTAAGTTAAGTAATGTGACCACTGGGATTACCCGGGGTGCACAGGTGACGTAGTAACAGCAATATTTACATACCTGTAACTTAACACCACTACATATAGCCCATACACCAGGATCCCTCTGTGACAATGCTTCTCTTGTCCTGCTCGTGTTTTTGTTATTGGACTGTCATTCCACAAGGCTTCCACTTCCCACATGAGTTTACAATCTTTCATCATCCACACTCTGTTGATGAAGTTCAGCGCCTTTCTGAGTTGTGAATGATTCTTTCCCATGATGTGATGCAGCGTGTTGAAGCTCCATGTCACTACAGACTGAAGTAATGAGTTTATATTCGGTTAAAAGCCGATAGAACTTCTCTCAATTAACATCCTGCTCCCACAAATTTGCTTTGGTTGTCTGATCTGATGTGTGATACTCAGACGCTTTGTCTTTTCCTAAACTATTTTCCTAAACCTCTGTGAAAAACATCTTAGGGCTAAGGGAAGATGTGTAAGAGGATTCATCAGGACTTAGGAAAGAGACTGCACGGACACTGGGAGACGTAATAATGATGCGCGAGCTGATGTTATTGAAATGCATCTGCCGTGGTGAAATATCATTTCTCCTCTGATGGACTACTAATTGCGCATCTGGATACTTTGCCCTGTGCATTCTAATTGTGTAGTTTCATATAAAAGTGTAAAACAGTTAAATATATAACTTAATTACCAAAGTTTGACATAAAATAATAAATAATAAATGGAAAGTTAAAGGAAATGGTTGCTCACCCTCCTTTCCACTCGTATTTATCAACAAAAATCCTTATTAGAATGATTGTATGAAATTATTTAAATAAATAATATTAAACCAATATATGGATAACTTATATCTACTGTGTGTGCTGTGCACATCGCCATTCAAACATGTGGAAATAAACCCATCCATCAGTAAACAGTGACATTTTGACTTCATTGACCATTTGACAGTAATTGGCATGACGTTCATATTTCCACTTTTGGTTTAATATATTGTTGAAAGTTCAAAACATATAAATACTCTGGAATCTATGGCATAAGAAGCAGCGTAACTTCCATGATCTGTTTGTCACTTTGTGAGTCACTTTAAATGTTGGGGCTGCGGTACTGTTGTACAGCATTACCTCCTTCCCTTTGGTAAATATGGTATTTCCTATCATCTAGAGAATTCAACAGCTTTTTCATGGCTGACACTTAAGCACTTCCAGTCATTTCATTCTGTTCGAACATTTCTAAGCAAAAAAAAACCGCTCGACCCCAACCCTGGTGTCTAAGGAGTAAGCCATTTTTTTCAAATCCACTGCCCCACTGGCCCTGCAGGCGAACATAACTCCATAGACTGTGCTTTGGTTTCAAAATGACCAATGTTGTCAACATCCACTTTGTCAATGGTGGGAGAATGTTGAATTCTTTCTTTAGACAAATCTACAATTTGTTTGTTTACCAAGCTTCCCACAAGAAATCCCCTGCTTTCAAGACAACATAGAGATTTCTGGAGATTTCTTCCTCAGTGCTCATCATTGTGACACAGAATGAGAGTGGATATGTGCTGGTCTTTGATAACAACGACTGGGTGCTTCATGCAATCCAGTGACACTGAATTCCTGAAGGGAATTTCTTCAAATGTGTTGCACACATCCACTCGGACTTAACGACGGATTGGAATCTGATTTTGATGTTCAATGTCGCTGTGACCTCACAAAACGTTTTTTGGACATAACTTAATAATGTATATGTTAATTATCACAATTTCTCCCAAATGTCTATTACGATAAAATATATTTTTGGACAGACATGTATGTAAACTGCAACATGACAGGTTGGCGGAGGCATACAAACATCAGGCATTAACTGTTGTGTCTCACTGTTTTGTATATTTTCTGCCAGGAGGAGGTGTTTCAGTGGTGGGGAGAGTGGTCCAGTTGGTCCTCCTGTTCCAGGAGCTGTGGAGGAGGAGTAAGGAGTCAGGATAGACACTGTCTCATACAGAGGTAGTATGTCCAAAAAACGATATTGTTTAATACACACTGTTATAGAGGGATTATTACTTCTATGTTGTGTGCACTAAGGGCCAAACTAATGGCGCATTTCCACTACAGCGCGGAGCTCGCTTTAAGCGTGCCGTGCCGTGCCCGGCCCGTTTTTGGTTGCGTTTCCACTTGGCGTAGTTCCGGCTAGCGGGTACTATTTCACAGTTTTTCTGGCCCCATAAAATCGAGGTTCTTAGCGGGCCAACAACCAGGCTGAGTCGGGCTGAGTATGCTAAACTAGAGAGAGAATCGCTGGCAAGGGGGCTACAACTACAACAAGATGAACATATTTGACCGTGATTTAATTGTAATACACGTTTCAAAATGATGCCGAAGTAACAACATACTGATACCGGTTAGTAAAAACCATGAATTAATGCTTTGACAAGTCTGCAGACAGACGGCAGGCGAAAAACCTTTTAAAATGCGTGTTGTCTGAATGGAGATCGGCTAAGCTAACGCAGTATATGCTCCGACCGTCCACACTCACAACAACGGCCTACAGACATAAATAAACCAGCAACTGTATTCTCCATGACACAGACAGTCTGTGGTTTGTACTTGTTTAACTTTTGTCTAGTTTCTGAACAGATATGAGGAGCTGTGAGCTCTGAGGGCTAACAGCAAGATGACGTCACGGCTCCGCCTACACTGCGTTACTATAGTTACTGCCCAGCTACTAAACTGTAATGGAAACGCAGCATAAAGTGAGCCAGTCCTATCAAGGCCTAACGAGGCCTAGCCATACCGAGCCAGACCCTGTAGTGGAAATGCGCCATTAGTGCAAGCTAAAAAAACAGCAGAGTCTCAGTGTGCAAACGCATGTGAGCAATCAGTTCAAGCACCTGTGGTCATTCAAACCAAGCACAGCTTGGAGGAAATATAAGAAGTAGGCATAAAGTAACAGGTGGAGATGGGCTGAACTCTTATAACCTTTCACTCAGTCCCATCAAAAGTAGCAAACAGACCAGAAGCTGTACATCGTGCTAGATAAAATATCAGCCCATATTTACTGTCAGCTGTAGAGTTAATGTTGAGTTTATGACTGTAATGTTGTTATAAGGCGACATTTTTCTTCTCTTACTATCTGTTTTTGTTTTATTCAAGCGATTAAAAGGCTGTACTGTATGAGGGTATACAGATATGGTTTTGGGGCAGGGGGAGTGGGAGAGAAACACAGGGATTTTAGCCTTTGTAGAACCTTTACATGAGATAATTGATCAGAATCAAACTCTACTTTGAAATGTGCTTGTTTGAAGCAGAACGTTGTGTATAGCCAACTGGAAAAGACCAACTCAACATTTTTATAGGGTCATTATTTTGTGATTTCTGAGAGCACATTTAACGCCAGTGAAGCAGATCGAAATATACAACCGCACAAATAACACCATGCTTTTGAATAAACAGACCCTAAACTGCACCAATCCCGCACCAGAGCACAAGTGGGTTTGTTTGGAGCCAGGAGAGTACCAAACAAGCGTAAGTGGACAACCACTCGTTTGTATTGCAATGGAGTTTAGGCAGCTGTCAGGAAATCAGAGCCCAAATCTTCAGAATATAAGACCAAATTTGATGCTAATTTGGCTGTTTAATGATGTGTCATGTCTTGTACAAACAATGTATGTATAGATCCAGAGGAAAAATATGTAAAGAAATGCACAAAGCCATAACACATGGGGGGAGAGTGAGTCGAGACATGGCAGAGGGAAGTTAGGTAGAGCGTTGATAGAATGTGTGTTTGTAGCCATCTTGTTACCTTTGACCTCTCCCTGTCAGACTTGCGGAAATGTCTGTCAACCAAGATTAACGCCACCCTGCCCTCACTGCTGGCCTTCTTCCCCCTCCTCCCCCTTTCTTCCTCCTCTCTTTGTTCTTCTCCTTCTCTCACGTTTGCCCCTCTTTCTACTCCTTCTATTTTGTACTCTTTTTCTTTCCTCTTCACCTCTTTTTCCCACACTCTTCTCATCTTTGTCGTTCATTTCCTCCCCTTTTCGCCTTTTTTCTCCCTCCTCTTCCTCTCCTGTCTTACCCTCATCACCTTCTACCAATTAGATGTGACACTCTCACATAGTGACCTCCAGCTCACCTCTTCTTGCAGTCTCTCCTACTTTAGTGCCTAAACAGCGTAGGAGGATGGGCTGAAGAAAGAAAGCCTCGGATAGATAGACAGAGGAGGTGTGTGGGGGGTGCAGTGCATGCATGGTAATGGAAGACAGATGCATTGGGCCCTATCTGTCCTTCATTACTTGTTCATGTTAACTATAAACTACAGCACTGTTAGACAGATTTTTCTTGGTACAACTTTTGCAAACACATGTTACAAGTTGCGAAATGTTGCTATATTTTGAAAGTCCTGAGACCCTTTGGATGTGTTCCGTTCATCTGGCATAAAGAGAATAATAAGATCATGACTCCTTTACTATCAAAAACACATTCAAGTTGTTCTTCAGAGTCAGCTTATGTTGATCGTGTGTCATGTTTCCTCTGACTTACAACCACTACAAATACAAATGGAATCACATTAGTTATAGCTCAAATGACATTTACCCAACTTTGACCATTCAGAATGTAACACACCGACAAGTCATTTAAAGAGGCCCTATTATGCTCTTTGGGGGGCTTTCCTCTCTCCTGTAGAGTGTTCTATAGGTTTTGTGCATGTAAATGGTCTGCAAAGTTTAAAATCCCTGTGTTCCCTCCAGAGGGAGTTTGTCTGCCACACTGCCTGAAACGCCTCCATTGGACTCCTTTGTTTACTTCTGTAACATAGTAACATCTCTATGTAACACTCATGATTCTATTGGCTAGCGCTTCAACACATTGTAACTATAGGCTAGTAGGTTGGACTTTTCCGACACATCTTTAATCAGTTGACCAATCACAACAGAGCCGGCTAGTTAACCAATCAGAGCATGCTGGGCTCTGGTTTCAGACAGAGGGTGAAAAGAGGTAGGCAGTACAAATATAAGCCTGAAAATGAACATAAAAGGCCCCTTTAATTCATCCTACAAATGAATGAAGAAACAATTTGAGAAATATTCTTTCTTAAATTCTTCCGCGTTTGATTAGAAAGAAATAACCATTCAACAGTAACTGAAGTTGTTATTGCATACTCCTGCTACACTAGATTGCTGAGGCACCAAGGCCATCATCCCCTCTGATGATGCTGGGATAACAGTGTTGGATGTCCATTTACTCTTATATTGTATGCATCTTGTGTGTGTCCATGTAATACAGTATGCTCATTACATTGTGTCTTTTCCTCAGGCTGTCCACCACCCAGAACATAAACAGTTCATACTGTGTCGGATCTCCTAAACAGTACCAACTCTGTCCACACCAGGTATGGCGCTACACTGATTTCAATACTCAAGAGATTCATTCTTTATTGAGACACTCACTGTAGAACAAACATTATGCTGCAGGTGTATTTTCTATAAGTGTATGTGTGTTGTGTTTTCAGCCCTGTCCCAGCCCCAGTGTCAGCTTCAAACAGCACCAGTGTTCCCAATTCAATTCTAAAGCCTTTGGAAGAAGGTACTACCAGTGGATCCCTCTCTACCCAGGTAAACTTCAATCTGTTAGTCTCTTTGTAATGTGATGTCACTCAAATAAATATATTTTTAAATATTTAATTTCCTGTGTAGCTGACTACATCAGCATCTCCAATAAGCCATGTGACCTGCAGTGTACCACCATGAGTGGTGAGCGACAGCTGCTAGTTCCTGCACATGATGGTACATTCTGCCGCGATACCAAATACCACGGAGTCTGTATAGAGGGGAAATGTCAGGTAACCCAACATGGAAAAGATGGGATTTTATTTTCTGTCTGAATTACTACTATGAATGATGTAGTCTTTACACTCATTATAGCAAATGATTCTTGGCTGGATGAGTGAATCCTCTCAATAACTAGCAGCCTAATGGTACTGAGCACTAAAGTGTTGTTAATGTTGTTCTTTATTTCAGGCTGTGGGTTGTGATGGGGAGCTGTACAGCAGTAGGACAGTAGACAGGTGTGGAATGTGTGGAGGCAACGGGACGTCCTGCCAGCGCATCTCTGGATCATACAGGAAGGCACTCACACAGTTAGGTAACACACACACAAACACACATGCAGACAGATGTGTATCATTCTTTGATCTAATAAAAGGCAGAAGCAACCAGAAAAGTCCTAAACTTGGATTAAAAAAAAAGTGAGAGTTGCAGTGTACCTGCAGTTCTCTGGGATTAATTCCAGAAATATGGAGCACAATAACTAAACACTGCTTCTACATATTAGCAACAGACCTGTCCCAGAAGACCTGTCCCAGAAGACCTGAACGTTCTGAATAGTTCATAATGTAGCAGGAGATCAGAATAAACTCCTCAGTGCTTTATAAACCAGCAGCAGTATTTCAATGTGTTTGACAGACAGGAAGCCAGTGTAAAGACTTCAGAACTGGACTGATCCACTTTCTTAGTGTTAGTGAGGACTCGAGCAGCAGCGTTCTGAATCAGCTGCAGCTTTCTAATGGATTTCTAATGGATTTGTTCACATGTCACATCACATGTACACATTCTGCTGAACCATAAGTCCTTTAATCCTATATATTCTTAAGGTAGGTAAGCTGACTGTGTCATTGTGACTACAATTCAGGTCAGATTCCACGATAGTTAGGTAGCTTCATTTGTTATTTCCATAATCTTAGCCTGTGGAAGCATGAAGCTGTTAAAGGGAAGAGCTTTTGAATAACGTCAGGGCTTCTTACTGCAGACTGTATCTCACCAAGGTGCTTTGTTTGGAGTGGGTAGAACAAGTGCAAGAGAAACATTCAGCCAGTCAATGCCAATATGTACATTTGGATTCCATCTATGTCATTTCATTTTGTATGTTCTCAATGAATATATAGAGAGATGTCAAACTTTATCAAATGTATTGAATGTTCATTTTAGCCCCCCTTTTGCATCAACAATACTGTATTGAGATATTTTCGCAGTTATTGTTTAATTATATCGTTTAAGTATCTCTTTAATGTCCTGTCTTCATCGTGGAAAGTTTGGTTGTTAAATAGTATATCTAGTCACAATTTTCATTCATGTTATTAGCACTATGGTTTAAATCGCACTATGGTTTAAAGCTAAAAAGACTCCAGAGACTGCTTTGGATATTGTTACTATGCAAGGACAAGTACTCGAAGTGGTTACCTGTTATAAATACCTAGGTATCTGGCTTGATGATTCTCTTACTTTTAAACTTCAGGTCATTAATCTGCTTAAAAAGCTGAGGGTTAGACTAGGTTTCTTTTTTAGAAACAAGTCCTGTTTCTCATTTGAGGCCAGGAAAAGGCTCTGTGACCTTTTGACCTGTGCTGGACTCTGGTGATCTGATCTATATGAATGCACCTGCCCATTGCCTGGAAAAGTTAGATGCCGCCTATCACAGTGCTCTGAGATTTGTTACTAACTGTAAAGCACTTACACATCACTGTACCCTGTATGCCAAGGCAGGTCTGCCTTCACTAACTGTACGGAGGCTCAGTCACTGGTACATGTTCATCTACAAAGCCATGTTGGGTAAACTACCTTCTTATATCTGCTCTCTGATCTCTCGACGAATTGAAAGTACTTATTGCCTGAGATCTCATGATGTGGTTTTATTAAATGTGCCAAGTGCTAGGACTGTCTTAGGGAAGAAAGCTTTTAGTTGTGCAGCTCCACTAACTTGGAACAGTCTGCAAACATGTTTAAAACTGAGCACTTTGGTTCCCCTGCATCCTTTTAAAACTCGGCTGGGTGACATGCTGTCTGATACTCATGGTACCTGTCACTGTAAATAGAGTTTGTAAACTGTACCCTGTAATTTATGTTGTATGTCGTCCTTATTGTTGTTCTGTTGTTTTCATGTTACATGTGTAACCAATGTGCTGCAGGTCACCCTTGAAAAAGAGATCTTTTGATCTCAAGGGGCTTTCACCTGGTTAAATAAAGGCTACAAACAAACAAACAAACAAATCACAAAAAAACGAATGTCTTGTACTTCTAGGTGTTATCCAGTTTCTAACATTGATAAACACAATTTCATTTTTTGATATAGAAAGCAAAACGCTAGATTATCTTCATTAACAGTGTTTTTAGTTTTTTAACATGTTTTTTGTAATGCTCTGACCACATAAAAAACACATGATAAAGTTTCCATCCTATTTGGTAGCCAGCCAAAGCCTCAAAAACATGAACACACAGTATACAAACAAAAGTATCTGCATGGCGATATACCACTAGTGAGTGGAGACGAAGGTTTTTGTGGTTTAGTAGAACTGACCCTGGAGGTGCTATAGATCCGGGTATCCTGGTTGTGACCCAAGAGAAACACGGGTTTGGGACATTTTAGCCATATGTCTGTCTCTTGTTTGACTTGGTACACAATGTGTTTTACCCTGCTCCCGGATGATAAGTTCATAACCTGAAAAATGGTGCCTGTGTGTAAAGGTGTTTCTTTCATCAGGCTATGTGTTCATCACCAACATCCCAGCTGGAGCTTCAGACATTCAGATCATAGAGAGACACAAGACCGAGAACATCCTTGGTAAGAACCCACGTCTTCTTTAAGGTCAATAAACTCATATATCAACAGAGTGCTTTTACGATGTTAACAATGGTTGCATATTAGCTAAAGGTTAGCTAGCTAAACATTGACTGCAGATTTCACTAACCCTAGCCCTAACCCTAACGGGACTTTCCAAAACAAGTTCTTGAAAATGACATAATTGTCTGTGGGTTCTGACCCAGTTCTGAATAGCACTGTTTGATTCCCTTCTGTCCAGCTCTGTCAGATGAAGCTGGTCATTTCTTCTTCAACGGAAACACAGTGTTTGACAACCCACAAAACTTCCATGTGGCAGGAACAGTGTTTAAATACCGACGTCCAGGCAATGTGTTCTCTGATGGGCTGGAGTACATCATCGCCCAGGGACCCACACTACAGGGCCTCAATGTTATGGTATACACACACACACACACACACACCACACACACACCACACCACACACACACACACACACACACACACACATGCACACATACACATGCACACATACACACACGCACACACACACACCAC